>PVHX01010513.1:0-69562 GCA_004024805.1 Geosciurus inauris
ATCCTTAGGAGATGTTACTTCTTTTAATAAACATTAATTATTCTTCATGTGCCAGACTACCAGTGTAAATGTCATATTACTGTTTTCATTTTATCTGATGCAGCCAGCTTTATACTCTTAAATTGCTAGAATTAGAAGGATTCTGGAGACAGTATTATCATAACAAAAAGCCTGGCTACTGGTCCCAGCTTTCATAGTAACTCAATGTATGAAATTGGGCAGGTCATTAAAACTCTAAGACTCAGTGTCCTCATCTGATGATAATAATAACTATGTCACAAGACTGCTGTGAATTTTAAAGAGAATGAATATAACTGCTTCATATACCATGTTGAGAAAATACATGTGGACTTGTGTAGAATCAGAGGGAAATTTGCCTACATTTATTAGCTTTGCCTACTGTGGCTGTAAGAGTGGGAAGTGATGGTGAGAGTAAATGATAGTTTCAATTCCTTTTCTGATCCAACCTCAACATCATTTTGTAGGTAAATAACCAAAAATCCACAAAGAGAAGAGATTTGTCTAAGGCCACACAGTTCATGACCAGAACTTCTATTACCTGGTGTCTTCCAGATTTGACTGGGTTTAAGGAAAATAAAAGCCAGAACAATTTAAGGTAAGTAAAGAAGTGTCCTCAACACCATTCCGTACTTGCCATACTATGCGGTCAACATCTGCTTATGTGCACACAGCACAGCTTTCCCAGTAGGTGGTGTGAGAACAAGGGAGGCAGAGAGCTGAAGGGTTCATACAGAAGTCCCCAAGGGGATCTTCTCAGGAGGGGGGCACAGACATCAGGAAGAGAGGCAAAAAGCATTTCAGCAGGCAGCCGCCTGAGGCAGATCTGAGCAGACAGGTCACTGCACAGTGGTGTGTGCAGAACTGCATTTGTAAGATAAGATCGATCAAATCTTCCCTCTTTTTTGTGACAGTCACATAAAATGATAAAGCTGGGTAGCTCACTGTCTCCATGAGCAATACAAATGAAGGCCCAGAAACCATCTGGGAAGTCATCCCTGATCCCAGGCTGGGGGAAGGAAAGAAATAGCTCCTCAAAGAGATGTTATGAAAAAACAAATTTCTCTTTCAGGCTCATAGGCAGCATAAAAACACCTAAGAAAGAATCAACTTCAGCCAGGAAAGAGGAAAAAGAGAGACAGAGGGAGAGAGAAGGGGGGGAGACAGATATTGTGATATCCCCCTAAAATCCAGCAAGAAGATATCAACTCAATAAATACAGCGAAGAACAGAATTCTTTTTTGGTTGAGTCAAAAGCTTGGACAGGGAGATTGAGTCCAAGAGACCTGGGTTAAGCCCTGGCACTCTCAGTAGTTGTATAAATTCAGGTAAATCACATCCTGGGCCTCAGTTTCCTCATCTATAAAATAAGTTAATTAAATGGCTTCCTGGTAAAACTCTTATAAGAATTAAAACCAGTATATAAGAGAGATCTTTATAAACCACTTTGAAATTTTTGGTTTTTGTCTCTGTGCTTCATGTTTTCTCATAGCAAATCATCTAAGTACTGAAAATTATTTGTAGTTCCAAATCAAAAAAACTAGATTTAATTTCCTGCTTTGTCATTTATTAACTGTGAGACCTGGGCAAGAAATTTTACATGACTAAGAAACAATTTCTTCCTTTGTGAAATAAGCATTGTTGGGAAGAATATAGGTAATGTAGGTGATGTACTTAGCACAGTATCTGGAATATAGCAGGTGCTCAAAAAATGTAATTCCCTGTCTTCCTTCAGAGAACATTTATCAGTGGGGCTAAGGAGCTGAGCGAATGTGGAACTCCCTCTACTATATGCCCCTTCTCCCAAAAGGCATATTCTACTAATTTTTAAAATTTAGTCTTCTTTAAATCATTTTCCGCTGCCAACCCATTATCATCAGCCCAGCCCAGCCCAACTCCTCACAGTTTTCCCAGGTCTCTTATAGCCAAGGGAAACACTATCATAATTGCTACCACATATTGAGCACCTACTAACTGCCAAGCATTCTACTAGTTACTTTCAATGCATTTTATCTGCACCCAGGAGATGCTTGATAAATGTTCATTTCCTTCCTTCCTAGAGGAAGGAAATGCACTTTATTCCACTGCTACCTAAAATCCTTCATAACCAGGAGGCTTCCCTGACCCACCTGCCTTCCCAAAAGGCCTCACCTCTGACTACCACCACAGTAGCCCTTCCCATTACCACAGAGAGGGCCTTTCATGACTTCCATTGTCTTCCTCTGTTTATAGCACAGAATATGCTTGTGCTCTACTTAAGCACATAACTCATATCTAATCCTTACATTGTCCTCCATCCCTTTATATCTGGATTCTGGAAAGCTGGGATAGAGACGACGTCCCCCCCCCCCGCCCCAATTCACACACACATACACACCTCTCTTAATTTCCAGAGGTTGCCACACTGTCCACCCTGAAGTTCCTTCCACGCTTAGACTCCAGAATAGAGTGAGCCTATGGATGATTTTTTTTCTGTCCACGAATTCTCTTCTTGTTAGTGATCCCAGTAATGTGGTCCAGTGCCTAGCACCTAGGTTTTACAGACGTCCCCATTATTTACCCCCAACACAGTACAATCCACACTTGGTCTCCTCCCCAACCTGACCCAGTGCCCCCACGACCCCAAACTCTCTAAGTTTGCTCACTGTTCTTCCACCTCCAGCCGCCAGACCCTGCTCTATTCCAGCGCCTCTCAGCCCCCTGACCAGAACCCAGGCGCCCCCTGCCCGTATGCAGAACCACTGCCTACTCCCTCCACCAGCTCCCTCGCCCTTGCTCTGCAGTCCAGGTAGACCCAGGGGCCTCCCACCTTCTCAGTCTTCCCAGCTTGCAGCTTCCAAGCCCCACCCCTCGCCCTGCATTCACCGTGACCCCCTCTCGGGTAGCAACTGGGTTCCAGCTCTGCGCTCCTTCCTCTAGTAGCTCTCCATACTTATACCTCTGGTCCTCTGACCTTCTCCTGGACCTGACACCCTCTCCTGCTCAGTGCCCCTTCCTCTCAGCACCTCACTCCTCCACCCGGTCTCCTCCCCTTCGCTCTTCGCCTCCACGCCTCCTCCTGCCTTTGCTCCCCTCAATCTTCTCCAGCACCTCCTTCACTGCTCCTCGGCTCCCGGTCTCCCTCTTTCCGCACTAACCCTCCCCGCTCTACCCCGGCCGCCAACGCCCCGCTCCCCAATTTCCCCAGCAATCCCCCGCTGCTCTCCAGTTGCCGACCATCTTTCCCCGCTTTCTTACTCCCTGCCCTTGGAGCTCCTTCGGAGGCCCCCACCTTCCAGGGAGAGCCCCCTCAACGGCTTCTGCCAAGGCCAGTGCCTCCTCTCTGCCGCGGCGCCCCTCCCTAGCGGTCTCCCCTATCCCTTCTCCTCGGTGCCCTCTCGGCCTCCCAGCGCTAGCTCTCAGCGCCCGCTCACTCTTCCTCCGCCGGCTGAGTGCCGGGGCCGCGCCCCTTACCTCGGACTCCAAGTGCGGACGAGGTGCGGGCTCGCGGACAGCGCAGCTGGACTGTCCCACGTGGCTGCGGGAGGGTGCACCGGGATCTGGGGAGCCCGGCAGGGTGAAGCCGTGTGGAGCGAGACCAACAGATCCGGTCCCCACCTCAGCGACTAAGGACTGAGGCTCACTCAGGCTCCAGCTGGGTTCGGCTCCTGCTGTGTCCAGGCTCCGCCCAGGGGCAGAGTCCGTGTTCGCCCCGCCCCTAGCTCCTGGCAGGTGTGGGGAATCCAAGGTATCTTGGATTGGGCCCAGAGCTCCCCCATATTTGGATGTCTATCATGATTTACCTTTATTCTCACATCTTGTTAATCTACTGGGTGACCAGACAGCTTTGATGATAAAGTAGATGATGGGCCTGAGCTTTACCATTTTCAAACAACTTTCTTGTGGTTTACATCGCTCCTTCCTCCCCCCAAAACAAACAAACAAACAAAAAAACCCAGAGAGAGAGGCAGAACCTCGATGGCGGACTACAAGTAGAAACTAAGCCAGAAATCTGGGCATCGTCCTCTATTGGATGCATTCCTTCATGCCCCACATCCTATGCGTCTGGAAATAACACCATGGCCTTAGTATATACTTGTCCTTCCTCTGATTCAGGATTCATCACTTCTTGCCTGGACTAATGTAACAGGTTTCCTATTCCTGCTTCTGCTCTCCAATATATCCTCTACACCAGTGGCCTGAGTAACCTTTTTAAATGTCACCATCACCCTGGTTTTAAAACAGACAAAAACAAAAACAAAAAAAGATAAAAGAAAACTTTCAATGTTTCCCCATTACCAGCAGTAGCTTGGAGGCTGCCAACTGGAATGGGAAAATTTTCTTGCCTGAGCATTAGAGTCCCACTCTGCCAAGAGTGGTATGTACAGAAGATAATTATCATCCCACCTTTAAGTACTTTTGTGGCCTTCGCTTTTAGTGTTCCTGAGTTCACAGGAGCCAGCTGACTGTTTTAGTCTAGAGTCTTTGTCCTTCCCTACACTCTTCCCCTGTACCAAATCTTAGAGGTCTGAGTCAAAACCAGTTTTTTCCCAAGTTGCATTCTGAACCTATCTATATTCATTCTCTCCAGCCTAGGGAATCACTCAAATTAACAGTCCTTCTGCTTGTCTGTCCTGTCCCTCAGTCTCAATCTTTATTCTGTTCTGAGCTTCTTCCCAACCCTTTCACTCATTTCTACTGCCCATTTCAGTGCCAGCCCTTTGCCCTGTGCCAGCTAGAGCCCTCTTCCTTTGTCAACAAACTCTCCTACACCCCCTGCTTCTCCAGAGTACTCAGGTTACTTCTTTGTCTTTATTGAAATATTACTCTCCTCCAGGACCCTGCTCCCTTTTTAGCCCTCTGTGAGAAGACTTCTCATTTTCCCACTACCCACACACCATAAAACTAGGAGATGGGGCAGCATTGCCACTTCCCTGCTTGTGGCAGGGAAAATTTCTTCTCCTTTGCTCTCCAACCATGCCATCCTCATACCCTCCTCACCACTGACCTCAGTTTCTCCTTATGCATTAAATATTTCAACCCCTGGTTCATAGTCATCCTCACTAGCCCCTGTCCTGCAATCCTCCTGGTGACTTCAATGGTCATGGGGTTTCCTGGCCCTCAGTCCCTGGCTTCTTTTTCACATTACTGTGGCCACAAGCTCCCACAGTTATACCTGAACTCCTTAATCACCTACTACTGGGACCTCTATAATCTCAAAAGCAAATATCCTGTGCTGACTGTTTACTCACTTTCTCCAACAAACCCTGCTTTCCTCATTTCAAAATTGATAAGAAGGTAATGATTATCCATTCTTTTTGTTTTTGGTACTGGAGATTGAACTCAGGGGCACTGGACCACTGAGCCACATCCCCAGCCCTATTTTGTGTTTTATGTAGCAACAGGGTCTCACTGAGTTGCTTAGCGCATCATCGTTGCTGAGGCTGGCTTTGAACTCGCAATTCTCCTGTCTCAGCCTCCCTAAGTGCTGGGATTACAGGCATGCACCACCACGCCCGGCTATGATTATCCGTTCTTCACAGGAATAATAAGATAACACATAAAATCATCCTTTAAAAGTTGTGAAACAAGGGGCTGAGGCTATGGCTCAGCGGTTGAGCGCTTGCCTCGCATACATGAGGCACTGGGTTCGATCCTCAGCACCACATAAAATAAAATAAAGATATTAAAAAAAAAAAAAGTTGTGAAACAATATAAGAAGAGATGGCATTGCTTTTATGTAGCCTCAGGTCTTTTGATTGCTTTCTCTTTCTCCTTCCCCTGAAAGGTCATATAGTAAAAGAAAGAGAACAGGCTTGGGGCCAGCAGACCTGGTTTTCAATCCTTGTCCCACTACTTGTTTGCTATGCAGTCTATGTCAATTGCCTCATTTTTCTGACATGTGTACCCCTTCCTTAAAAAAACAAACAACAACAACAACAACAAAAAACAATAACAGGAGCTACCTTCCAGAATTGTGAAGATAAAATGAACAAATGAGCTACTGGAAAGTACTTGATAAAGGGCCAGGTACACAGTAAACACCCAATAAATATGAAACATTGTGTTTATTATAACAGAAAAAAATGCTATATTTAACCACAACTGCCTTCTAAGAAGGATAGATGCTAATACACAGAAGCCCTTGATTAGTGTGGATCTGTAAGTCTGGGAGAGAAGGCAGGAGCATCACATTGCTCTTTGTAAAAAGATGGAGGAGAGGGCTGGGGCTGTAGCTCAATGGTAGAGCACTTGCCTAGCATATGTGAGGCACTGGGTTCAATCCTCAGCACCACATATAAATAATAATTGAATAAAATAAAGATCCATCAACAACTAATATTTAATATTAATATTAATATTTTTTAAAAAGATGGAGGAGAATTTGGAATTCAGTTGGCAAAATGGGAGAGAGAGAGGTAATAAAGAGAGATGGAGGGGCTGGGGTTGTGGCTCAGTGGTAGAGCGCTTGCCTAGCATGCGTGAGGCACTGGGTTCGATTCTCAGCACCACATACAAATAAATAAAATAAAGATCCATTGACACTAAAAAATATATATATATAAAAAAGAGAGATGGAAGGAGGAAAAGGAAAAACAAAATAAATTTAAAAAGTAATAAAATCAGTGTAAAGGTAGATGCTGCATGGGTAGAGTCAGAAGGAATCCTCCCATGGTAGGTGGGCAAAGGATTTTAAGCACTGGAGTGCCTAAAATGGGATAAGTGGTTTGTAATACATATGATGTGACACCTTCTGTGACTCTCAAGACATGAGGAAAGGCTACCACACCTAAGAATGCTTTCTGAGAGAGGAATCACGATGGTGCATGAATAAAGAAGTTGAGCAATGCTTTGTTCTGTCTTACTTGAGAAAGGAGACTGAAAGCAGAGGTACCTATAAGAGCACAGGTTCTCATGGAAGGGACAAAAATCTTGTAGAAAACTTTGAATTATAAGAGATATGAAATGTGAAAATTGAGGTTCAAGCCCATTGCATTTAGATCTTAAAGAGGCAGAAAAGTCACATCTGACACTTGGGTTGTTTCATTTATACCCTCAGTAGCTTCCTGTCTATTCATTAGTAGGTGACCACCAGGGAGAAGAACAAACAAAATCAAATTATATTGGACTGTCCTCACTTCTAGGTCCAAATGCTCAAGAAAGAAAGACAAAATTCCACCTTCTAATTTGGATCAGTTTGGCTAACAATTATAATCACTGAATATACTAGTATCCTTCAAATATACTAGGATTATTCACATATTTTATCCCCTTTAATCTTTAATATAATCATGCAAGGTATGAATTATCATCCTCTTTTAATAGATAAGAAATAGAAATCAGAAAGCTTATGTAACTTGCCCAAAGTCACACATTTGGTAAATGGAAGAGCCATTTACCCTGGAGTCTGTCTGATACCAAGGACAGGAGTCTTTCTATCAGACCTGAGAATTTTGGTTTGTCAGCAAACACCATTGTTTCTATAAACAAAATTTCCTAAAATCTTTTCTAGTTGTTAGGATCAAGAAATCAGCCAGCCGGGCACGGTGGCTCAAGCCTGTAATCCCAGCACTTAGGGAAGCTGAGACAGGAGAATCGCCAGTTCAAAGCCAGCCTCAGCAACGGTGAGGTGCTAAGCAACTCAGTGAGACCCTGTCTCTACATAAAAAAACACAAAATAGGGTGGGGATGTGGCTCAGTGGTCGAGTGTCCCTGAGTTCAATCCCCAGTACCAAAAAAAAAAAAAGAAAGAAAGAAAGAAATCAGCCTTGGGGCTGGGGTTGTGGTGCAGTGGCAGAGCACTTGCCTGGCATGTGTGAGACACTGAGTTCAATCCTCAGCACCACATAAAAATAAGTAAACAAAATAAAGACACTGTGTCCATGTATAACAAAAAAGAAAAAGAAAAAGCCTTGTATTGTTTATATTTTTATGAAAAATAAAATTTGTTTTTTTATCAAATGAGAATCAGTCATTTTAAAATTTTTTGTTCTTTTTTTAAAAATTTTTTTTTTAGTTCTCAATAGATCTTTATTCTATTTATTTATATGTGGTGCTGAGAATTGAACCCAGTGCCTCACACATGCGAGGCAAGTGCTCTACCACTGAGCCACAACCCCAGCCCCATTATTTGTTCTTTTTAGATACACATGACAATAGAGTGTATTTTGACATGTTATTATACATACATGGAATATAACTTATTCTTTTTTAAAATTTTTTTATATGTGGTGGTGAGAATCGAACCCAGTGCCTCACACATGCTAGGCAAGCACTCTACCACTGGGCAACAACCCCAGCCCTAACTTATTCTAATTAGGATTCCATTCTTGAGGTTGTATATGATATGGAGTTTTACTGATGGTGTATTCATATATGAACATAGGAAAATTATGTCTGATTCATTCTACTGTCTTTCCTATTCTTATCCTCTCTCCCTTCCCTTCATTCCCCTTTGTCTAACCCACTGACCTTCTCTTCTCCCCACAACTTCACCTTGTGTGTTAGCATCCGCATATCAGAGAGAACATTCGGCCTTTGGTTTTCTGGGATTGGCTTATTTCACTTAACATGATAGTCTTTAGTTACTTCAATTTGCTGACAAAAGTCATAAAATCATTCTTTTTTATGGCTAAGTAATATTTAATCATGTATATATACCACATTTTCTTTATCCATTCATCTGTTGAGGGGAATCCATGTTGGTTCCATAGCTTAGCTATTGTGAATTGAGTTGCTATAAACATTGATGTGGCCACGTCACTATAGTATGCTGATTTTAAGTCCTTTGGGTATAAACAGAGGAGTGGGATAACTGGGTCAAATGGTGGTTCCATTCCAAGTGTTCTGAGGAATCTCCATACTGCTTTCCAGAGTGGTTGCACCAATTTGCAGTCCAACCAGCAATGTATGAGTGTACTTTTTCCCCTACATCCTCACCAACATTTATCATTATTTGTATTCTTTTTTTTTTTTTAATATTTTTTTGGTTGTTGATGGACACAATGTCTTTATTTTATTGCTTTGTATCCCAGCCCCTGTCACTACCTTTTAAAAGTGACTGATTCTCTATCAAGAGTACAAATAGGGGCTGGGATTGTAGCTCACCGGTAGAGCGCTTGCCTTGCATGCGTGAGGCCCTGGGTTCAATCCTCAGCACCACATACAAAGCAATAAAATAAAGACATTGTGTCCATCAACAACTAAAAAATATTTAAAAATAAATAAATAAATAAATAAATAAATAAAAGGTAGTGACATATGTAGATGTCATTTGGAATTAGCAAATCTTCACAGGATAAATCTTTACCCCAATGTGAGTCCCTCGTGACCAGCCTGGGAGCTTGGCCATGTTCACAGGTCAAGTGTTCACATTCAGCCTCTTCAGTAAGTTGCCTCATGCCACAGAGGAGCTGAAGCAGGTGTCAGAAGTCCACTAGAATCTGTGAAACAGCTCAATAACATAGAGTTCATTGAGAGGAATGGTGGAAGATGGGGCTGCAAAAACAGGTAGGAATCAGATAGTCCAAGGCCTTGTAAATTGTATTAAGGGTTTTGGACTTTACCTTGCATAGAAAAAAGGTTTTAAGCAATGGAGTAACATGATTACATGTGCATGTAAGAAAGTTAGCTCTGACTGTGGTAGGACACAATGAATCGGATTGGAAGGGTAGGAAGCAGGGAAACAGGAGATAGGGAAACAGATAAGAGACTGCTATAATAATCCAGGCAAGAGACAAAAAGAACCAGAGCTAAATCATAGCCATGGGGAAGGTAGAAAGTATAGGGATTTGATGTATTTTTAAAGGCAAAAATGTCCTGGACTTGGTGGCAGATTAAACGTGAGATGTGATGGAAAGGGCATTGGCAACCAAGTAGATAGTGAAGCCATTTACTGACATAGGGAGCATACAAAGTTGTTGCAACTATCCATTGCTGCATAACAAACCACTCCCCAAAATTCAATGGCTTAAAACAAAAATAATTTATTATTTCTCACAATCCTGTGGGTGGTTATATAGATCCTTCACTGGTTTCACCTTGGATCACTTAGGAGCTGCTTTCAGATGGAAGATCAGCTGGACGGGAAGGAAGGTCTAATATGTCCTCACTCATATGTCTGGCAGTTGGTGCTAGCTGGGCACCATGGTTCTTCTTCATGTGGCCTCTCATGTACCAGTAGTCTAGACAAACTTACATGTTAGCCTCAGGGCAGTGTTCTAAGAGGGTAAAGGCAGAAAACACAATCTCTTAGGGCCAAGTCTCAAAGATTATAACATCACCTATACTGCATTATATTGATCAAATCAAGTCATGAGCCCAGCCCAAGGGAATAATAACATAAACTCTACCTCTGATTGGGAAGGAGAGCAAAGTCTCGTTACAAATAGGCATGAATACAGGGCAGGGAGGAACCTATATCCTTTTGCCAATCTACTTCAGGAGTGGAAACAAATTTGGATAAATGAGAAAAAATTATGAGAATCTCAAACACTATCTCATGCACTGATCATTTTTTCCTTCTTCCCTGTGCATTAGTTTCTTCATTTGTAAAATAGATGAATGTGCAAGTCCATTCTCCCCATCTACATCTCTTTATAAAGTGAAACTGGTTAAAATGCATGCTGAGGGCACTGTCCTATCACCAAAACACACCACTGCTGCTCCATCACCAAGACACAGTGCTGTCAACAGGGATGGAATATGAAACACACCCAGGAAACACTCAACATGTGAATGGTTAAATGGTCAGAACCTGGGAACTACCCACTATTCCTCTCTCCCTTGCCCACCCTACCAACCCTTCACCAGTGCTAGCCCATTCTACTTCTCTAGAACTTTCCATTTTATCTCTTCTTCTCCATTCCATGACCAAAGCTTCCTCACTATCCTACTCCCACAATAACCTTCAATCCTCCCTGTAATCCACACTTCATACTGGAGTACAGGACTCCTAAGCCCAGCTTAAGACCCTCATTGCCTTCCTCTGAAGTCCATCTGTTTAACATGAGCCCATGGCCCCTGATAATTGGCCCCATCTACCCTTCAGCCTCATTGCTAGTCATGTGCCCCTCATACCCTGGCCTCCAAAGACATTATTCTCTGAATGTGACCTGTTCCATAACATCTTCATGAGTTTGCATGAGTTTTTCCCTCTCCCTGGAATGTCACTCATTTATTCATTTACTTGTCCAACCAGAAGACATCTCCTGAGCATCATGTGATGTTTTAGATCTTAAGTGTTACACAAAGGTCCATATGTTAAAGGCTGGGTACCCAAAGTGGCTCTGTTGGGAGATAATGATACCTTTAAGAGGTAGAGCTTATGAAGAGGTCTTTAGGTCACTGGGGCATGCCCTTGAAGGGGAGAGTGGGACCTTGGCCCCTTTCTCTCTTTTGTATACTGGCCATGAAGTGAGTGGTTGTGCTCTGCCATACGCTCCCTCCATGATGTCCTGCCTCACCACAAGCCCAAAAGCAGTGGGGCCAATGGACTGTGAATTAGAACTGCCAAAACTATAAACCAAAATAAAACTTTTATCTTTGTAAGTCAATTATCTCAGATATTTGTTATAGTGGTAGAATGCTGACTAACACACCTGCTTTGCACAGGGGTGAATAACTCATGGTCCCTAACCAAAAGGAGCTCAGTGTCTGGTGCAGGATGGTAAGGCATAAAATTCACTAATTTGAACTCCACAAAAGTCAAGGCCATGCTACCAACTAATACAGAACCTCCTTAATTACCCTTAGAGGGGCTTAAGGGTTATTTGTTGAATACATAAGTATATAAATATTTACAAAGGATTTTTCATTTCTACTATTTCATTTAATTTTCATAATAAACCTATGAAATGGGGACTGAATCATGTCATCTTAGATGTGAGCAAGTAATTACTAGCCGATGGTTTCTTAGCTATTGAAAGTAGAGAAAGCCAAGACTGCAGTTAACCACATTAATGTATTTGGCAAGACATGGCATTTTCTCTGTGGTACTGGTCAGCAGTGAGGAACCTGAGATGTTAGGCCGGGCCCTATGCTGGGTCCTGGGATGCACATTTGAAACTTAAGCTGGACTTTCAAGGATCAGTAAGAGTTAAATGCATGGAGAAGCAGCCACGATAGATGGACCAACAGGAGCAAAGGCCCAAAGGTGTGAAATAATGTGAAGTCTTCAAGGAACCTCAGAGTCTGTAGAAGCACAGATAATGGACACAGTAGCAGGTATCAGAGCCAGAGGTCAGCCAGAACCTGGGGGGCCATGCTAAGGGTGATAGACTTAATGGTCAAAAAAGTGCAGAACTTACAAGGCTTTATCCAGGGAAGACTTAGCTGAATTTGTTTTAGAAAGATCTTAGTCTGCACAGTAGGAAATGGATTGGACATCCTAAAATACAGGGGCAGAGAAACCAGAGCAAAGGCTGGTCGGGTGATTTCAACTAGAGTGTAAGACCTGAGATGGAAGATACAGTGGGATACTAGGAGATGATAGGGGGGACCAAATTTGGTGACTGATTGGACATAGATGGGGAAAAAGGAAACTGAGGCACTAGGAAAACTTTCTGGCTTGGGTAATAATATCATTCTCTGTGAGAAAGGAACAGAAGAGACAATTATGGAGGCAGTGGGATCTAGAAAAAGGGGAACAGAAGCCCGGTGGTAAAGGCAGCAACTGCTCTGGAAATGATTATTCATAATTGTCTTCATTTATTTTATTCAAATTTAATCAAACCCATCAGCGGCTCTGTCAGACCTCTCCCACAGAGCCCAGAAGCAGAATCTTGCACTGTCAGGTTTTGTCTCTGCCTCCTCCACCCTCAGGGCCTCTATCCCCAGTTATTAACAGAGAAAATACCTGTTCCATATTTAACACAGACAATGACAATGCAGCACCCTGTTTCCAGGGTTTTAGTTCAAAACTTAATTGAAAAAAAAAAAAAAAAGAAAAGAAAAATCTTAACTGAGATCTTACTGAGGAGCCTTCCCCCACCAACTCAACGTGGCAGCTCCTCTCTGCCTCAACATGGTGCTCACTTCCAAAGGTAAAGAGGCAGCCGGGTGCCGTGGCACAAGCCCGTAATCCCAGCACTTAGGGAGGCTGAGACAGGAGAATCTCGAGTTCAAAGCCAGCCTCAGCAATGGTGAGGCACTAAGTAACTCAGTGAGACCCCGTCTCTACATAAAACACAAAGAAATAGGGCTGGGGACGTGGTTCAGTGGTCGAGTGCCCCTGAGTTCAATCTCCAGCCCCCCCCCAAAAAGGTGAAGAGGTCATCTCCTTTAGAGCAGACTGCTTTGTCTTTGAATATCTATTGTTGTTAATAAAGTCCTCTGCCTATCTGCAGCTTCCACTCTCTTCCTAGTTCTTCATCATTATATCATTCACTCCTTCCACAAACATTTCATTGGTCACTTAGTATATGCCAAGCAGTGTTCCAAAAACAGAGCACATAGCATGACCTAACAGAGGGGACCCCAGCTCACAAAAGGAAACAAACAATAAGCAAACAAATTGTGTAAGAAAATTTCAGATAGTGATAGACATATTTAAGGAAATACTCCAACAAGATGATGGGATAGAGTGACTAGGGAAGAGGGCTATTTTATGTTGACTAAATAGGGACAGTCTCTCTGAGGGAGTGATATTCGAATTAAGACCTGATGGATGAGAAGGAGTTGACTCATTTTAAAGATGAGGAAATTGATGTGCAGAGAGGATGGGTAATTCTCCCCAGGCAAGACTAGCTAAGTGACCAATGCCTTCCCCTTCTTGCAGTGTGTTTACCTAGCAGTGGCCTAAGTATTTCTGTGGTCTGTGGTCAGGTGTTCAGTGCCCACGAACCCAACCTAGGCACAAAGTCTTCCCTTGACTGCTTAAGGTATCACCTACCATTGATCATTTCTCTTTCTGGATCACCTCTGTTAAATAAGGGAATTGATTTAAATGAAATATAATTAATATAGTAAGTTTTAGAATGAGAGGGTTCTGGGTTCAAATCCAAGTGTTACCATTTGCCAGCTGTGTGATAGCATTTCTTTAGTTCACAGTTTGTTCACCTGTAAAATGGGGATCAGAATTACTTCATGGGTTCTTTGAGAGAGTTAAATTAAAAGTGGATAATGTAGCTGGATGTGGTAGCACATGCCTGTAATTTCAGAAAACTTAAGCAGGAGATTGAAACTTCAAAGCCAGCCTCAGCAACTTAGCAAGATCCTGACTTGAAATAAAAAATAAAAAGGGATGGGGGATATAGTTCAGTAGTAGAGAGCCCCTGGGTCCAATCCCCAGTTCCAAAAAAAAAAGTGATAATACATGTAAAATAGGTGGCGCATAATGGGAGGTTCAATAACATTAGCAACTTTAAAAGGATCTGACAGGGGCTGGGATTGTAGCTCAGCGGTAGAGCGCTTGCCTTGCATGCGTGAGGCCCTGGGTTCGATCCTCAGCACCACTTACAAAGCAATAAAATAAAGACATTGTGTCCATCTACAACTAAAAAAAATATTTAAAAAAAAAAAAAAAGGATCTGACAGCTCTTATAAATAAGTACATAGTGCTTTCCAGTGGTTTCCCTTTCAAATAGCTTTCCATGGAACTGAAGAACAGTTACCAGTCTTGGAATTTATAAAATAGGTCAGGATGCCTTCCTAATTTTGCAAGACCAGCTCCTTAAGTCTCTCAGAGGGCTTGCTAAGGGAGGCTGAGAAGGCCGCCCTGTGACCCTCTGCCAAGTTTCAGTCTCATACTCCCTCTTGTGTTGTATATGGGAACTTCACTCTTTCTTGACTGATCAGTAGCCATATGGTGCTGAAATCAGCCTCATTAATAGGGCTGAATGGAGGAGAACTAACATTCAATAAGCACCTAGTAATATTTCCAGGAATATTCTGAGATTACTTATACATTTTATATCATGTCTCTCATCCACCATTCAACATAAGTATAAACTGAAGCTCAGCAAGGTTAAATTACTTTTCCAAGTAACCATGGATGATAAGAGACAAAGCAGACTTAAAGGGAAGAAATGGAAAAATCAGCAATGTTTATTGCACTATAGGATCAAATCCAACCTTCTTAGCAAATTTGATCAGGTCCTTTTCTCTCCAGTTTTATCTCCAACCAAAAAACACCCTCAGGCTTTATCCTCTAGTCACACAAAATAAGTTCCTAGAAAATGCTTTATATCTCACCACTTTTGCGTAAACCTTTGTCTCTAGCTCAGGTTCCTTCCTCAACACCTCGCCTCTACTTAGTAAACCACTTCCTATTTGTTCTGCCACACTATCCTTCTTACTTGGAGAGAATTTAATTGCTTCCTCCTTTGTGCTACTTCTGGACCTTACACTTTCTGTTACTACATGATGGCTCAAGTAAGATGTTCAGCCCTAGGAACATTCCAATTATTGATGATGCAGCAGTCATAGCTTCAGGGACTGAACGCAGGAAATACAGTGAAGAAGTCAGGTATGGTGACACACACCTGTAATCCCAGCAATTTGGGAAGCTGAGGTAGGAGAATCTCAAGTTCCAGGCCAGCCTCAGCAACTTAGAAAGATCCTGTTTCAAAATAAAAAATAGCTGAGGATATAAGTAGCTCAATGGTAAAGCATCCCTGGGTTCAATCTCCAGTACAGAAAAGAAAAAGAAAAGAAAGAAACGCAATGATGAGATGAGCAGGCACAGTCTCTATCCTCATATAACTTACATTCTGGTGAGGAAGGTAGGCCTTAAACCAATAATCACACCAATAATTAATTAGCATTGTGATAATTATTATTTTAAAGGAAAAGCATCAAGGAGTTTTTTTTTTTTTTAAGCCTATTTCAGTGGCATGATCAAGGAAGGTTTCACAAAGTAACAGTTGGGTGGGATTTCTGAATAATGAGAGTTATACAAAAAGATGGAGAAGAATAATTCTGGTAGAGTGAACTACATGCATAAAGGCCATGAGAAACACTGAAAAGTGGAAAGAAGGCAAGCATGGCTGGAAGGTGTTAATAAGAGAATAACATGTATGATAAAATTAGAGAGATGGGGGCTAAATTATGCCATCCATTTAAACAATATAAGGTATTTGGGATTTTGCCTTGACAATAATGGAGGAATAGAGATAACAAAGTTTCAAGCAGGGAAATATACAAAATTAAATTATAAAGAGAATATAATGTGATTATATTCTCCAAACCCTGTGGAGGACAGTTGGAGAGAGGGATAAGTATGGATGCAAGAAAACTGCCTAAATAACTATTAGTTTATTTGGCTATACATACCATAAATATTTATATATATAATATAAAATACTTATATTATATATAAAATACATAGATTCTATAGCAGGCTTTGAAGATACTGTCATGAATAAGACAGATTAAAGCCATTCCTTGATGGACCTTACACTGCAAAAGGCTAGGCAACAAATGCTGATGGTTTAGACCACGGTGGTGATGATGAGGATGAAAAGAAGTGAATTAGTTTGCTAGGGCTGCTATAACAAAGTGCACAGACTAGGTGGTACAGAAACTTGTTTTCTCACAGTTTGGAAACTAGAGATCTGAGATTATGGTTGGTTTCTTCTGAGGCTTCTCTCCTTGGCCCATCTTCTTTCTTCACATGGTCTTTCATCTGTGTCTGTGCCCTAATCTCTTATAAGGACCCTGGTGACATTTAAAGACCCTATCTTTAAATACAGTTATATTCTAGGGTAGTGGGGATTAGAACTTCAACACACAAACTGGAGTGAGGGAACACAATTCAGTCATAACAAGAAATGAGCTAGGTGTGATGGTCCATGACTGTAGTTCCAGCTACTCAAAGGGCTAAGGCAAGGAGATCACTTAAGCCATGAGTTTGAGACCAGCCTGGGCAACATAAGAAGACCTTGTTTCAAAAAAAGAACTTTTTTTTTTTTTAAGGAGAGACAATGAATAGTAATTAGTGATTATGGGATAGGGGTTAGAAGATGTCAAGGATGGCTGTCAGGTTTCTGACATGTAAAACAGTGGAAGGTGGTGTTATTATTTATTTGATGAGGAAATAAATAGTAGGAAACTGCAGGAAAGAGCATCAGGATCCATTTCCTCTTTTTTACTACTTGTGGTCCTTTAAGGGGTCTTAAAGCAATGTACAAAAATTCATTGGTTTGACAAACAGCATATCAGGATATTTATTGATGCATAGTATCCAGTATGCCTAGAAAGAGTGGATCAAACATGCAATTCTGAATTAGAGAAATTTCAGGGAGGGAGGAGAGGGAAAGAGGAAGTGTTGGGAACTGAAATGGAGCAAATTATATTCCACACATGTATAATTACATCAAAATGAACCCCAATATTATATTTAACTCTAATGCACTAATAAAACATTTTAAAAAATTTGAAAATAATTGTATAAGTCAAACTTTTCTTACTCATTTCCCAATCCTACATCTCCTCCTATTACTGTGAAAGAAATCATTTGGCTGAAGCTGTAGAAACAGAAGCCAGAGTGGAGCAGGTATAATGGTAATGAAAAGAATAAGAAGTTATGAAGGGGCTGGGATTTTAGCTCAGTGGTAGAGTGCTTGCCTCGCATGGGTGAGGCCCTGGGTTCAATCCTCAGCACCACATACAAAGCAATAAAATAAAGACATTGTGTCCATCTATAACTAAAAAAAATTTAAAAAAAAGAAGTTATGAAGATTGGACGGTATGAACTAGGCTGGAGGGACATATGAAGCCTGCAAATTGCTTGTTTATAGGGGCTGGCATTGTAGCTCAGCGGTAGAGCTCTTGCCTCGCATGCATGAGGCCCTGGGTTCGATCCTCAGCACCAGATACAAAGCAATAAAATAAAGACATTGTGTCCATCTACAACTAAAAAAATAAAAATAAAAAAAATTGCTTGTTTATAGATGAGAAATAACAGTGCTTATTTAAATTTTCATTGGGATGATCTTACAGAGATATACTGATGATAGATAAAGGAACATTTATGGTTAAAAAATGTATTTGAGGGCTGGGGTTGTGGCTCAGTGGTAGAACGCTTGCCTAGCATGTGTGAGGCACTGGGTTTGATTCTCAGTACCACATATAAATAAATAAAAAAGATAAAGGTCCATTGATAACTAAAAATATATATATATATATATATATATATATATATATATATGTATGTATAAATGTATTTGAGAATAAGGAGGGAATGACTTCAGAGCACAATGGGAGGACAAGTAGGAGCCATTTCCTCCACTAGAACAAGAGGGAAGGAGATGGGAGAGATGTAGGCAGGTCTATCAATTTAGCAGTAAAAAATTGAAAGAGTTATATAAAATCCACATGAGGTCAGAGTGTTATGGACGTTGTTGATCATCTTGGTTGAAAGGACCAATAGGTAACTGTGGTCAGCAAATGGATCTCTAAATTCCAGATTTCAGAAGTTTGAATAACAAGGTGAAACCAATTGAGTGAGGGGCTAAGATAGAGTTGAGGTCATTGATATTGAGGAAGTCAAATAAGTGATAGGCCAAGATGTTAAATGGTGTTTCCCTTATGGTGTTTCTTGTGGTAAGTAATGGGGACCCCAGCTTCAGCTGGCTTAAACGTAAGCGAATGTACTACCTTATGTATCTGGAACTCCACACAGTGGGACTTGAAGTTGACTCCAACTGTTTCACGGACATTTTCTCAGTATATGCCCCCTCCATGTGTTACCATCATCCTCAGTTGGATAGAAGTAAAAATCTTCCCTGTGAGACTTCTCAGAATTTCTAAAATATTAATTTGAATTATGAATCAATCCAAGTTGCGCATTGTTATCCAAACATATTTAACCACAAGCACACTACTCCCTTCAAATTTCAAAATCCACAAATTTTTAAGTTCCTATATAAAATGACTTATAATTTGCATATAAAGTAGGCACATCCTCCTGGGACCTGGAGGTATGGATAGTTGACTGTATATTGTCAATGACCAAAAGGAATACAGACAAGACTGCTAAAAAACTGGTTAATGACTTAAAAGGCAATAAAGCCTCACCCTTTTAGGTTATCTTCACTTTGGGAAAGAGAAATCATTTGCATAGTATTAGTTTTCTACAAGTTAACATCTAACTCTATAGAGTTGTAAAATGTCTGGACTCTAACAGTAAATATTTAATCAAATTAGGTTATATTATTATTTTTTTTTAATATTTTTTTTAGTTGTTGATGGACACAATGTCTTTATTTTATTGCTTTGTATGTGGTGCTGAGGATCGAACCCAGGGCCTCACGCATGCGAGGCAAGTGCTGTACCGCTTGAGCTACAATCCGAGCCCCAAATTAGGTTATATTATTTTGAAAACCTTTAGAGAGAATTGTTACAACAATGCACTAAAAAGATGTTAAAAGTTTTGAACAAATTTTCTTAGCACCTATTACTTTCAGAAATACAAGTTCTGAGAAATAATGTTCATTCACATAAGTACATTCATGGAGATGAGAGTTGTTTCATTATTACAATGACATTGAATTCTTTGAACTCTTTTATGCCAAAAAATCAGTGGTCTAACATCAAAAAATATATCCCTTGATAATTAAATTAGGTCCCTTTTCAACAACATTCTAAGCAAAGAAAAAGATGAAACATCCAATTTGCAAGAAAATTTATTTATTCAGAGGAGGCAGTCCTTTCTCAATTTCGGGCCAGTATACTACAAAGACTTACTAAATACTTATTAACTACATCTCAGACTTTTTCACTTGCCTTAGAAGTACCTTTCATAAACCAAATTCCTCAGAAAGTGCCAAGAAAATCTTTGTAGACATAATATGCTTTGATAAAATGCATTTACATTTTGTGCTTTAAGAATACTTTAATCAAACATTTGGCTTTCATTCAATTTATCAGGCAGCCTTACATATTACCTAAGTAGCCAACCCATTCTTCACTGTTTAATCAATTTAAATCAGACTTTCTCTAAAAAATTGATTTGAGAGTTGGAATAAGCAGGGTTTTTTAAAAAAGTATTTATTTACTTTGTAGTACTGGGGATTGAACCAAGGCCTTGAATATGCTAGGCAAGCACTCTACCACTGAACTATATCCCCAGCCTTGAATGAGTATTTTAAAATCAAATGTATACATTACATGATAAAATGCTCATGTTTACAATTCAATGAATTTGGACAGTGTGTACACCTGTGAAGCCATCTCATCACTCTAGAAACTGCCTCCTGTGCCTTTGCAGTCAATCCATCTTCAGGCCTGTTCCCACAATGCCAGATGACCACTGATGTGCTCACACTATTAATAAATTTTGTCTCTTCCATAACTTTATATAAATGTACCTTTTTTTTTTCCTTTGCTGAGGATGGCTTTGAACTTGTGACTCACTTGTCCCAGCCTCCCAAGCTGCTGCTGGTCTTTGTTTTTGTCTTGTTTTTGTTTGTAGCAAGACCCCAGGTCAAAAAAAAAAAAAGTTTAAGAGAAGAACACTGGCATCTGGACGTGAGTAGTGAAAGAGCAGGAGTCCTACATTAGGACTCATAGAGCAGGCCCTCAAAGTTAGTTTTCTACCTGAAGTGATTACCCTCCCTCCCTCCATTCTCCAATAACAACAAAAAGGCCATCACAGCACATTTTCTTTTAAAGTTTTACTAAAGTTTAATGAACAATTAATATTTTATCTTTGGGGGGGGGTTTAACCCCAGTACAAAAATACCGCTGATGACTTGACAAAAATGGTTCCACCTAGGGCTTGAAGGTTTGAGTTTCTCCAACAGTAACAAGGGAAAGCATGCTTCCAGCTGGGGCTCAGTCCAAGCACATACCCATTCCTGCACGCGCATGCGTGCTAACAGGGAAGCCTGAGCAGGAAAAGAGGAAGGAGGATGCAGGGATTCAGGAAGAAGCCCAAGAATATTCCCAGGAGAAAGACAAAAAACAAAAAACAGGCTGGTCTCCTTGACAGTGGATAGAATTACTGATTTACATTTAGGATTTACTATTTTCTTAAAAATTGCTATTCCGGCCATTTTAACATTGTAGAAAAGATGCTACTGGTCTCCTTTCACCACCAAGGTGAGTAAAGCAGGAGGAAATGGGAAAAGACTCAAATACTGAAGTATGAGGTATTAACCTCCAAATGGCTCAAGTTCTGTGTCAGGTTTCATCCTTTACATTCAAAGACAGACATTTAGGTGACAGGGGGAAAAAGAAGGAAGTCTGCCAACACTGCTGGATCCACAAACATGCAGACCAGCTTCTTTTAACAGATCTCTTCCACAGTGAGAGAGCTCCTTCCAGTGTAGGAAGAAGCAAGGTTTCCTGGTCAGTTTAATTGTTCTGGGCAATTCCTCAATATTCCCTCCTCTGCTGCTTTCCTTCCAGAACACTATCTTTGATGAAGGAAGGGATACATCTGTGTTACAATTCATCTTCAAGATGTTTCTCTCTGAAGGCATCACCTGTCAGTCTTTCCTGAGCTTCCTTCATCCCCTGAACAACTGTGAAATAAAGGGGGAAAAATAAGAAGCACAACTTAATATCTGATATTTGACAACAAATGTAGATTCTTAAATGTTTTAGGAGAAATATTTAAGAATGCAAGATCTGTATTCAACATACAGTTCTGAATTTTAGGCCTGGCATATCACTCATTCTTTGAATTTGTTTCCTTGTTTATAAAATGATATAATCCCACTTATTTCACACATATTTTAAAAAGTAAATGATAGAATGGATGATAGAAGTGCTTCATGAATTACAAAGTCCTACAAAAATGTTAGTAGTTACTCTGGCTTACCCTCTAGGATTAGAGTTGATTTCTTCTATGTTTACTTGATACCTTGCAAGGAGAGAAGAGAATACCTTCCTACCATCCTCATTGTCTTTTGGATGGTTGTTGTATTTATTTCCTTCCCTGTAGAGGTTATAGGTTACACTGATGGTGTGTGTGTGTGTGTATGCATGCATACATGCATCCTGTGGGAAAGGTCTCCCCTGAAGGATACAGACATTTCCACTATCGACTATACATGAAAGAAGCCAAGTTTTCAGGCAAAATAAAAGAGAAACCTAGAAGGAAGGCTTTAGGCAGACAGGAGATGAAATTTCTTATGTATCTCATGGCCTCCCTTTTATGGATTTGTACTTCAAGAAGCACAACTATTTCAATATAGGCCCATGAGTAGTGGTTCTACAACACCCCTACACATCACAGGAACTAGGTTAAGCCAGAGTCTGTAAATCTTGGAAAGTACACCTATTAGCTCCTAATATAGTGTTATTTTCCTTTTGTCTTGCCTGTGTCTTTAGTCAAGCCAGGTTTGAATGTTCCAGTTTTATGTCAGTTGAGCCACAGGGAACTCAGAGAGTCTTGTGTTTGCATTTGGACTATGCCAGTGTGGAGATAGGAGTGGTAACTTGAATAAAATTCTAAAGGGAAGACAAATCTCAAAGGACAAGAGTTCGGGACTTAAAGCTCAGCTGCCACTATGTGTGTGGTAAATGTCCTTCCAACACCAATCTCTAAAGATCTGCATTTGGTTAAAGATGCCACCATTCTCCTTAACCAGGGGAAAGTGATGACAGTATCTCCATAGCTCTTTCCCTTTCCTATTCTGAGAATAAGACTTTCAAGGACTCAAAACAAAGTGATCCTCGACCTGGCAGTTTGATGATAGGGGACATGTGGCAACTTGGTAAAACAATTATTTTATAAATTAGGGGGACTAAGGTAGGAAAACAGTAACAATACATGGCATGAAATCCAACCCTTCCCTAGGATGACTGTGTGCCAGAATCAGAGATCAAAAAGACTGAGATGATTTCAGCTTTCCTTCACCTATCTATATCGATGCCACTCTGCGTGGAAGATGTTTTTCCCATTTTTCTGCTGTGTCTCATTTTTCAGGACTCAATCCACTCAACAATTTCCTCTAGCAAATCTTACAGACTCTCCATGGTGGGCTACATCCCCCTCACACCCCATTTCCATAGTTTGAAATGTCCTCCTTTTATCTGTCCAAAGACACTTCTTATGCTTATAGGTCCAGTTAAAGCTTATTATCTATGAAACCACTTATTCAGCTAACTGTTTGTACTCCTTTTCCTCTGAATTCTTATAGAAAGAACAGAATTAGTACAATGGAAATAAATTAAGTTCTGTATTCAAATCCGAACTCTACAACTTTCTGTGAGACCATGAGCAAGTGACTACCTCCACGAGCCTCAGTTCTTCAGCTTCCTGTGGGTCCGTTATCACTTCTACTGGATTCTAAGTAGCTAGGGAAGGGTCCATTTTATCTTTCTCCTATAAAGGATCTAGCCTTGGCTAACAGCTTAGATTAAGTTCCTATCACAGAGCTTGCCTATGGTTCATCCTAATTAAGTCTAGCAGCAATCCTTCCCAATTTCTCAAGCAGAACTTACCTTGCTCAGCATTGATGTAGAAATACTTGTAGCTGGGATTTCCATTCTCATTTATGATTTCAGGACGCACCTTACCACTAGGATCTATTGTAGAAAAAAGGGCATAGGTATTGGAATAATTTTAACATACGATACACTAGGCCCTCCAGGAAATAAAACCTGCCCATGTTCACCCATTATCTCATCACCCTATCCCTAGCATTTCATGAAGAATTCCTTGCAACTCCCTGAACAATACCCCCTACCCTATCCCTTCGCACACATTGTTCCATCTTTCTAGCATGTTCTTTTTCTGCTTAATAATGATGAGGCCAACATTTTTTTAATAGTTTTTTTAGTTGTTAATGGACCTTTATTTTATTTATTTGTATGTGGTGCTGAGAATCGAACCCAGTGCTGTGCACATGCTAGGCAAGCGCTCTACCACTGAGCCACTGCTCCAGCCCCGAGGCCAACATTTTTATTTGTATCACCATAGAATACAGCTCGATGTTGAGCCAAGATGAGGTGGTCATAAACTATCTCTCATAAAACTGTTTGTGGAAAGACATTTGCTTGGTTGTACTATCCTGTTACCTCAGATGCACCATAGAGTCAGGAGTGGGAATTGTGGCTTATCTTTGGCCTTGCAGTGTCACATGCAGTGCCCCACATGGCTGATGCTAAAAATGACCGTTGAGTGAATAAATAGAAGATCGAACTCCTCTCATTGCTTATAAAAGCAGTTAGTTATTAGAAAAAGTCTCCTACAAACCTGTAGGTCTGGTTTTCTGAACTCCCCTACTCTTTGTTTTTGGTACCAAGGATTGAACTCAGGGGCACTCGACCGCTAAGTCACATCTCTAGCCCTGTTTTGTATTCTATTTAGAGACAGGGGCTCACTGAGTTGCTTAGTGCCTCACTTTTACTGAGGCTGGCTTTGAACTCACAATCCTCCTGCCTCGGCCTCCCATGCCATTGCAATTATAGGTGTGCACCACTGCACCCAGCCAGAACTCCCCTTTCTTTTTTTTTAAATTTTTTTTTTAGTTGTAGATGGACACAATGTCTTTATTTTATTGGTTTGTATGTGGTACTAAGGATCGAACCCAGGGCCCCACGTATGCGAGGCAAGCGCTCTACCGCTGAGCTACAATCCCAGCCCCCCCTACTTTCTTAAAACTGGTTTTTATCTGTTTTTGTACATCCCAGTATAGTTTCACAAGGTGGATTCAGTGTCTTGCATCATTTCTCTATCTACATCATGGATACCCAGATTAAAAATGTTTGCCTTACCCAAGAAAAGAATTCGTGGAATATAACCTCCATCAGGGCTGAAATCTTCATCCTTGGGTTCTTCTTCATCCTATTAACAGTAAATAAGCCTTACATCAGATCATGTCCTCCCTTTCCTCAAGGACCTTCAGATTCCCCTCTTGCTCAGGACTACAAGGTGCTACATGATCTGCCCTTGGGGCACTTCTCAAACTTCATGTTTTACCCTATTCAGACCTCTTCAGCCCCATTAACCTGCTTTTTGTTGCTATCATTCAACAAACCAGATATGCTCCTAATTCAGGCCTTTGGACTTGCTCTTTCCCTATGCCTGAACACACTTCCTCTGTCATCAGAGGCTGACTCCTATTTCTGCTTCCAATTTTTGCTCAAACGTTGCTTTTTCTTCCACTTATCTAAAATTACAAGCCATCCTCTCCTTTACTTTTAGCCATAACATTCACCACAGGCTGACATAATCTAGTTGTCTGTCTCCCCACACTACATTATAACTGCCTTATTGAGATACATGAGCATTTGGGCTATCTGTTAACTAAGCAACTCCTCTGCTGTCTCAACCTTAACTGTTAATGTGTTCAGAAGATTCTTGATCTGATAGTTAAACATTATCTTTACAGAAACTTTTGGATAGAAGTATCATCACAGAATATCCAAGTAATTTCACACTTGGAGAGCATGATATAAAGGGAAACACAGCTAGGTCACAGTACCTGTTTTTATCATTTACTAGATTCTGTGATGTTGACCAAACTGCATACTTTCTTCAGGTCTAAGATGTTCTTTTTGTAAAATGGGAATAATATTAATGGCCTAAAAATATCTTCCAAGTCTAAGACCTGATATTCTATGACTTAGGATTCCAAGCCCTAAAGTCTATATAAAGTACATAATAAATGTCTCTTGAGGAAATAGAAAGATTGTACATAAAAGTCCAATACTAAGCAGGCACTCAAATGAATAACACTTTGCAGGGTGTTGTAACCTCCATGTATGATATCTTTAGTCTAGTATAAAATTCAGTCATCTTATTCAAGCTCTCCTCTCCTACTTCCTCCCCAAATTAGATGCTGGATGGCTTTATAACATATCTAATGCAAGCCTTATACAGTATGAGAAGTCAAGAGAAAAACAAATGTAGAATAACCAACTCTATTCAATATGATTTTGTATTTTTACTGATATTAAATCCAAAACAATTAAAGTCTTAAAATCATAGTACAAAAGGAGAAATTTTTTAAGGCTTACCTCAAGATTTACCATAACAAAATTATGGGAAAGTTCAGAAATTTCTGTAGATTCTGCAAATTTGGGCTTTAAAGCTAGGGAAAAAAAAAGATTTTGGAGTAGAAGAAACAGCACATCCAAACCCCAATGAGCCTAAGCATCACTTATTCTCCTTGGTAGTTCAGGGATTTGCTGATTCATACAAATGAACCTCCCCCACCAAACCAGAACTGGGTCACCTAGATGCTGGTGCTGCTTCTGCCATTATTTGCATAGCTGTGATCTTGAGTGACACTTCATTTCTCTGAAGCTTTTATTTCATTTATAGAGTAAGAATAATAGTACACAAAGGATGAGGGAAAGCATCACAATTTGCTTTTATGGTTCCAGTTCAACAACTTCTATTAAAAGAGTAACAGAGTAACAACATTCTGCCACTAAATATGTATGTACACACATTATATAATCACTTACACTAATTTTACACTCCTTTCCCAACTAGTATTTTTTTTAAATAAGGCTTATTTTTTTTAGGAATTTTTTCACAATACCTTTATTCTATTTAATTTTTTGTGGTGCTGAGGATGGAATCCAGGGCCTCACATGTGCTAGGCAAGCACGCTACCACTGAGCCACAACCCCAGCCCCCAACTAGTATTTTAGTAAGTGTGAAATACCAAATAAGAAATAAAACCTGATTGGGAAAGCAGCAGGGTAATATAGCAGAAAGAATACATGCTATGGGGGCTGGGATTGTAGCTCAGCGGGAGAGCGCTTGCCTTGCATGCGTGAGGCCCTGGGTTCGATCCTCAGTACCACATACAAAGCAATAAAATATATTGTGTCCATCTACAACAAAAAAAAATTAAAAAAAAAAAAATACATGCTATGAAGTCATATAACCTTGGGTTGATTTGACTCCCACCGCCTCCAGACCAAACTTCCTTAACCACGTACAGCCTCCTCTAATATTTATTGTCCACATGACATTTTAGCACTTAATTCCATTTTCATAACTGTTGCTGCTATTTTTCTTATTTTGCAGTGTTTGGCGTACCAAACTGCATACCTTCTTCAGGTCTAAGATGTTCTTTTTGTAAAATGGGAATAATATTAATGGCCTAAAAATGTCTTCCAAGTCTAAGACCTGATATTCTACGACTTAGGATTCCAAGCCCTAAAGTCTATATAAATTACATAATAAGTCCACCATTGAGCTATGCCCCCAGTTCTTTTTATTTTTTGAGACAGTCTCACCAAGTTACTGAAACTGACATTGAAATTGCAATACTCCTGCTTCAACCTCCTGAGTAGCTAAGATTCTGTAACACCACCCCTGGATTATATAACTGTACCTTAATCACCTCATGCTCCCTAAAGCCCTCTGCAGATATAGCTGCAAATTTCATGAAGAAAGGAAATCTATATCATACATTTCTTTGATGTTCCTTAAAGCAAGCAGAGTGCTGTGCCAGAATCAGTGGTAACATTCAATGTTTACTTTTTTTTTTTTTTTTAATATTTTTTAGTTGTAGATGGACACAATATCTTTATTTATTTATTTTTATGTGGTGCTGAGGATCGAACCCAGTGCCTCATGCACGCAAGGCAAGCACTCCACCACTGAGCTACAATCTCAGCCCCAAATGTTTACTCTTAACAACACATTTGAGGTCTGATTTTAGATGGAGAACATTTACTTACCTTTGCAAGCTCCACACCAAGACTTATGGATAATCACCATCAAAGGCAATCCACTTAAAAATAAAACAAAGAAATTATAATCTAGTAATTGTACTTCCTCAAAGCTATTCTAATAAAATAACCAGTTTATGGAGACAAAGATGTTCCTGTAGTATGATTTCAATTGGGAAAATCATGACAATCTAAATATTCAATAATAATAGATTTTGATAAGAAAATATTGATAAAGTCTGATATTTCTGTAAATTCTGCAGATTTGGTCTGTAAAGCTAGGTAGAAAGACTGGAATGGAAGAAATCACCAAATTACAATATATTAAAGGTTACAATATATATATTTCTAAAATTATTATGATATAATCATTGAAAATGTAAATGAGCCAGGTGTAGTGGCCCATGCCTGTAATCCCTGCACTTTGGGAGGCTGAGACAGGAGAATTGCGAGTTCAAAGCCAGCCTCAGCAACGGCAAGGTGCTAAGCAACTCAGTGAGACCCTGTTTCTACATAAAACACAAAATAGGGCTGGAGATATGGCTCAGTGGTCGAGTGCCCCTGAGTTTAATCCCGAGTACTAAAAAAAAAAAGAAAATGTAAATGAAAAAATTTGTTGGCATGTTAAAAACTAGGATATAAAATTTCAATATGGTTTTGGTCAACTCTATAGAGAAAAGAGCCCAAAAGGAAACATATCAAAACATAATCTATAGGCTGGAGTCGTAGTAGACCGCTTGTGCAGCAAGTGCGAGGCACTGGGTTCAAATCTCACATCACATAAAAGTAAGTAAATAAAATAAAGGTCCATCAGGGCTGGGGTGGTAGCTCAGTGGTAGAGCGCTTGTCTACCATGCGTGAGGCACTGGGTTCGATCCTCAGCACCACATATAAATAATAAAATAAAGATCCATCAACAACTACAAAAATATTTTTTAAAAAAATAAATAAATAAAGGTCCATCAACAACTACTAAAAATCTTTTAAAAAATACATAATCTGGGTTGGGATTGTGGCTCAGTGGTAGAGCACTCTCCTAGCATGTGTGAGGCACTGGGTTGGATTCTCAGCACCACATATAAATAAATTAAATAAAGGTACATCAACAACTAAAAAAATATTTTTTTAGATGAGGGCTGGGGTTGTGGCTCAGTGGTAGAGAGCTTGCCTTGCATGCGTGAGGCACTGGGTTCGATCCTCAGCACCACATAAAAATAAATAAAGATATTGTTTCCATCTACAACTAAAAAAAAAAAAATTAACTACAGGAAAGTGTCCAAAAGTTCATTAAAAAAAAAATAACCTATAGATGAGACTGTGGATTTTTTTCCTACATTTATGTATTTTTCAATTTTCCTATAATTTAAAAAAAAATTTTTTTTTGTAGATGGATGCAGTATCTTTTATTTATTTATTTATTTATTTATTTTTATGTGGTGCTGAGGATCAAACCTAGTGACCAACGCATGCGAGGCAAACGCTCTACCACTGAGCTACAGCCCCAACCCAATTTTCCTATAATTATTTTTATAATCAGTGAAGGCTTTTGTTTGTTTTTAATAATGAGCAACATAATCCACCTGAACCAGACTGGCTAAATGAAACTTAGAAGCTTTCAGTTCAAATGTCAAATAGGAGGGTTCTATATAGGCACGCATTGGCTTTCTCCATCACATAAGCCTATTATCACCATACTACTATAATACTATATAAGGCATAGTAGGTATAACTACTTCCCATATTGAACTACACCTCCATTACACTTGCTTCCTAAGATAAGGAACTACTGATAGCAAACACTTCTACAGCATTTACTTATGCCGGTAATATTATCTAAATATACATAAATGAGTTACTCAACTACCTCCACCTTAGTCGTTTTTGGATTTTTTTTGAATATTTTTCCTAGTTGTAGATGGACACAATATCTTTATTTATTTTTATGTAGTGCTGAGGATCGAACCCAGTGCCTCACACATGCAAGGCAAGTGCTCCACCACTGAGCTACAATCCCAGCCCCGCTCCACCTTAGTCTTACCATAAACCTAGGATAGACTTGTGCCTCCAGTGCTTATGAAGATTTATAAACCATAGAAGTCAAGTTTAGGTGGTTGGTGAAATGTAGGCGACCATAATAGCCAAAACATGCTAAACATTTACTAGATGACATTGTGCAATGTGCTTGACACACATTATCTCATTTAAATCCTCAAAACAACTCTAGGTTATACTTTCAATGGTCCTATAATAGAAATGAGAAAACTGAGACTCCCAAGAGATCAAATATTTGAAAAATGAAAGATGGAAAAGGCCTTTATGGCTGCCTACTGCAAACCTCCATTTGACACACAAATCCTCCCTGTGTATCAGTGGTCCAGATTACTTGATAAGCATGAAATACACCATCAACCAAGGCAGCCCATCTATCCCATCTTTTAAAGCTCCATTCACTTTCAGAGAATGGACATTTTAGAGTATCCTGCTCCCTCTTTTCTCCCTGGCAAACTTAGTTCACTCCTTTGTAAAGCCTTTCCCAAACTGCCTTTTTCTAGCAGCTAACTAATCTTTTCTTCATGCTTCTCTTCTGGGCTCCCAAAGCAACTGTCATCATCATCTGACCACCAGTCTTTTTCATCGCATTATCACCTATCTGTATTTCTCACAACATTCTCAACGGTAAAGACTAATTAGTTTTTCAAAAATCACAAGTACTGATAAAGTAGGTATAGTACTTACATTTGTTTAAGGAAACCAACAAAAGAAAGAAAGGTTAATGCTATATATACCTTAAAATGCAGAATAAAGCACAATAGCCATTAAGATGTTATAATATAGTCATTTTAGGGTATCCAATTTAGGCTTTCACTGAGCACTATCAAAATACAATTTCAGCCAAAGATATAACTATACATGTGTATATAAAATATTACACTAGGTTACATGGAAAACATTAAGTTACATTAAACAAAAGAGATTACATCAGACTCCCTACTTTTAAAAGTTTTTATTAGAGGAAATAACCTAGTGGTTATGTCTTTTACTTTCACAAAATCAAAGATTCCCAAAGACCAAAAACAATAGTTTTATCAGTAAACTCAGTCCCAGGATAAAGACTTGCAAAAATTAGGTACAGTACTCCGAAAAGATTTGTGGTAAGAAAGACTGGCCAGCACAGAGTCCAGAACTGTTCACAACTATTTTAAAACAATTCTTATCCATCCAGTCTCTTCACCCACTATTCAGATAGGGAAAAAAAAAATCAATGGCGTGTGATATACCAAGTAGAATCCAATCTAACCAGTCTCTGTCCACTTGAGCTCTCTCCTCTGGAGAAAGTTGCCAGGATCCTCCAGCCTAGTTCTCCCTTCTCTCTAGTCTCAAACTTATGCTGTAAACTCAGAGGCAGTCAGGAAAGTTTGAACACGTAAAATTCAGCAGCTCCAGTAATAACATCAACACGCTCTGCAGACCTTCAGATTATTCTTCCTAGGGAAATAAAAGTGCAGTGGAAGTCATGGATTCCCCCTACCGCTCCAATTAGTGTAAGCTCTGACCCAGATACTGAATAAACATATTGGCTAGTTGATGCAAGTTCTCATTGTTGGGATGCATTTTAGTGTAGGAAATAAACTGGCGACGAAGACGACTCAGTTCCGCCATGGTCAAGGGCCGAGTGAATCGTAGGTGCTCTGTGGTGCCCGGAAGTATTAGCAAGTCCCCAGGCACAGCGCACTTCTGTGCTTCCATCAGTCTGGCCAGTACCTGGCTTGTGACTTGATCCAACTGGTGTAGAAAGCTGCCAGAGGCAAGGGGCTGGGATTGTGTGGACTGATGAGGTGGGGGAGCCCGATTCTCAAACAGGGCAGCACGAATCTCCGCCAAAGGTAATGCTTCTTCTAAGCCCACCACAGTAAACAAAGGCCGATCCCAACGGTTCCGAGAATCAGGAATCTCAAAGCGCAGTGTTAGAGCCTCTATTAGTTCGGGAGGGTAAAAGGCACTGGACACATGCTTCACAGATTTCTCGGACTCCAGAATCACTACGGCTGAAGAATCTGATGCTCCGGCTTCTTCCGGCTCCAGTTCCCTAGGTACGTCGGTCCTGGTTCTCCCATTTACTACAGAGGCCGGTTCGGTGAGAGCACTGACGCCTGCAGCCTCAAATTTCCCGTCCTCCTCAGCGCGCGGCTGCCAACTCACACTGACGTTCCGGCCCGGGTTCTCCTCTGCGCGGGTCACCTGAGGTCCTCGGCTCGCACCGCCTGGCCTTACGCAATAAATCAGGCAAAGCGTTGTGCGCGCTGCCCGCGCTAAGCAGTAGAGCTCATAGCGGAAGCCTTTGATGTAGTTCAGCGAGTCCAGGATAACAACGTCTTGGCGACTCAGGCGCCGTTCCACAGAGGCTCGCAGGGCCCCACGCAAAGCCTTCTCACGGGCAGAATCGCCGTACACGGTCGCGTCCTCCGCGCCCAGCACCGAAGTGTCATCCACCACGTACACCGTGTGGCCTTCGGCCGCCAATGCCCAACGAAGCTCTTCCGCACGGCGGCTCTTGCCGCTGTACGGAAGCCCGCAAAACACCACAAGCGGCATTCTCTCTGAGAGCCGCCATGTGCAAACTCGCCGGGTCAACTTCCGAGTTGTCCGCGTTCCGGCTTAAACCGGAAGCACACGCTGGTTTGCACTTCCTGCTTCTATTAACTCGCAAGACCTTTTGTTTCTATAGAAACAGGGGCCCTAAGCCAACTAGGCCCAGGTCCAGCTTCCTCAGAAAGGAGATGCAGAAACTAGAATGACATCAGTCATTCATGCCAAAAGCTACAGGCTTCCGGAGAATGTGATCTCCCTGGTCGAAAGACTGAGCCCATCCATTTATTTATTAATGAGCATTAAATACCGAAAAAACTGTTAGCACTTGTATTTAGCGTAAAGAAGGCAATGGATAAACACTTGTTCTCCTCACGAGTGCTCTTACACCTACAGGCGCTCAGTAAATGTGTATTCAATAACCCTTTTAATTATACAACATCTCCATGGCTAGGAATTTACAGATGAACATAAAACAGTTCCCCTGCAGGAGATCAAGTGCCTGAATGGGAACAATCAAGCACCTACAATCAAGCACCTGCACTCAGAGTAATAAATGATATAATGGGTATGTATAGGTTGGGTTATAAAAGAACAAAAGAGAAAAACTGCCCAGAGAAATCATTAAAGACTTTAGGAACAGTCATCTGAATTTGAACTTGAACAATAGAAATTTTTCTCTCGAGCAGAATTGAGAGATAAAATACAGGATGTCCAGTTAAATTTGAATTTCAGATAAACAAAAAACTTTACAGCTATATAAGTATGTCCCCAAATTGCATGGACATATTTAATATTATTTGTCTAAAATTGAAACTTAATTGAGTATCCTTTGTTTTTATTTGCTAAATCTGGCAACTCTACTGCAGAAAGCTTGAGACTCAGAACCAGGAAACTATAGGATTTGTTCTAGGAGCAGGTAACACTATAGTTTAGTAGATGGAGAAATCACATCTGGGCAGTTTTTCTCTTTTGTTCTTTTATAACCCAACCTACACCTACACATTATAGTGTTTATTACTCTGAGTGTTGCTGCTTGATTCTTCCCATTCAGTGTGTATCTCTGAAATTGTGAGTATGTATAATGTAGGAACATATATTGGGATGGAGTAGATCTTTGTATGGCTCCAGTACAGTGTAGGAGAGAAAATGCAACTCTTTGTTTTGACACTTACTAGTAGTTTAATTACTGGCAAATTATTTCATTTTTCTGCATTTTAATTTTCCTTTTCCATAAAATTGTAAGTTACTTCATAGGTGTACCAACTTAGAGGTGGTAAAGATTAAATAAAGCAATGCCTATAAAACAGTGTTTAGTCTTCCCTCCCCTCAAGGAGGGGAGTTTAGTTTATGTGTGCACATAAACTAAACCCACTTGGAATAGGAGATTACTTGAGTCTAGTAGGCAGTATGGTATTCTGGATGAGAGTACAGGCCCTGAAGAAAGTACCTGTGTCAGAATCAAGGCTCTGCTACTTACTAGCTGTGTGATCTTGGCTAAGTTTCTTAATTGCTCTATGCCTCAGTTTTCTCATCTAAAAGAAGGTAAGAGTTGTTTTGAGAATCAAGGGAGTTAATTCATACAATTAATATCTGGTACATAGCAAGCACTTAGTGTTAGCTAGTGTATTACTGTTATTATGAGGCAATTATTCATTTCTCACTCTGCCTTGGCATAGCCCTTCATCTGAAATTAATGCTACATTGATGGTTAGAAAGAGTCTTAGCACCATAAATAACTTAAAACCATATTTTGTACCTGGCAGCTGCTTCTCTCTTCCCATCTTCTAGTGTTCTCCAGTGAATATGATCCCCAAAACCTGGAAGGAAAAAGCCTTATAAACATTCACACAAAGAACAAAGGGCATAGACCCAAAAAAGAAGTGTGGCATGTTCATAAGACACCCACAAAAAGGCTTTCCCCTCTTTTTTTTTTTTTTAATTTTTTTTATTAGTTGTAGATGGACACAATGTCTTTATTTTATTGCTTTGTACGTGGTGCTGAGGATCGAACTCGGGGCCTCATGCATGCAAGGCAAGCGCTCTACCGCTGAGCTACAATCCCAGCCCCAAGGCTTTCCCCTCTTAATAGCCTATGTTGAAGACCCAGCTTCCCTGCTACAAATATGAAACCATGGACAGTCCCCCACCCCAAGCCTCAGTTTTCATATCTATAAAATGGAAATAATCCCACCTAATCAATAGTGTTTAAGGAAATTAAACAATGATATGAAATGTTTTGTAAACTATCACAGAGTACGCCAACAATACTATAAAAATGAATGAATGAGCGCAGCACACACCTGTAATCCCAGGAGCTCAGGAGGCTGAGGCAGGAGGATCATGAGTTTGAAGCTAGCCTCAGCAACAGTGAGGCACTAAGCAACTCAGTGAGATCCTGTCTCTAAATAAAACATAAAATAAATAGGGCTGGGGATGTGGCTCAGTGGTTGAATGAATGAATGAAAACTTTCCATACAGTATACATAAAGCAGGTCATAACAAATCTTAACTAGTTGAAGGTGACATAGCAACACAGCTTTTAAGTCAGAAAGACATGGGACTCCACTTCCCATTAAGTGTGTGGATTTTTGTGAGTGAAGTAAGCTCTCCAAGTCTCAATTTCCATATCTTAAAAAATCAAGATAATATTATACTCTGAGTGTTAATATAAGGATTAAATGAGGGGCTGGGATTGTGGCGCAGTGGTAGCGTGCTCGCCTAGCACGCGTGAGGCACTGGGTTCGATCCTCAGCACCACATAAAAACAAAGATATTCTGTCCACCTAAAACTAAAAAATAAATAAATAAATATTTAAAAAAAAAAAAAGGATTAAATGAGGTAATGCATTTTAAGTGATTGTTGTTAGTATTTTCACAGTTCAGTAGGAGTGATCTTGCTCAATCACATCACTGATGGATAAGAAATTTCATAGGCTTGCTAATGCCCTAAAGATAAAGGTCCCAAGGCTGGAAACAGAGCTTACAAAGGCTTTGAGGATATAGCACCTGCCCACCTCTCCAGCCGTTTTCCACACTTTCCCTAAAACCTCATACACAGTACTTTTATTTTAAAACATTTTTAGTTATAGATTGACACAATATCTTTATTTTGTTTATTTATTTTTATGTGGTGCTGAGGGTCGAACTCAGTGCCTCACGTGTGAGAGGCAAGCACTCTGCCACTGAGCCACAACCCCAGCCCACAGAAGTACTTTTACTTCTTTTTTTTTAAATATTTTTTAGTTGTCAATAGGTCTTTATTTATTTATATGTGGTGCTGAGAATTGAACCCAGTGCCTCACACGTGCTAGTTGAGCGCTCTACCACTGAGCCACACCTCAGCCCATACTTTTACTTCTTTAAATGCAGCATGTAGGCTGGGGATGTGGTTCAGCGGTAGAGCAATTGCCTAGCATGCTCAAGGCCATGGTTTTGACTCCTCAGCACCACAAAAACAAAAATAAATAAATACAGCAGGCACTCTCTCCCCTCCAGTATTTCATAAGCATTTTACCTCTGCCTGTCCTCCTACCCTCCCCTCCAATCAGTCTTCAGGTGTAATAAGAAGACAATTCTTATAAATCTCCCCTAACTCCCAAACCAGCCTATTCTCCCATTGCAGCACTTCCCAGACTGAACTGTAAATATTTATGTATCCATCTCCCTCACTCCAACATGAGCTCCCTGAGTGCTGGGACCGTATCTGTCTCATTCCCGTTTCCCTAATATTTAACAGTACACATGACTATACCAAGTGCTCCATAAAATAGTTATGGAATAAATGAATCTTATCTAGGCCAAAAAAGACTTAAAAGACATAAAAGACTTAATTTTATATCCAGAAAATGTTAGTGATCATAATAATGCTATTGTTTATTAACCAGTTTATCTGTAACTAGCATACTACATGTGCTAGCTCATTTAAATTTGGCCTTAACAATAACCCACTTTACTCCCCTACATTTCAGTTTTCTCATCATTAAAATAGGCATAAGGGCTTGGAAATTTAGCTCAGTGTTAGAGCACTTCCCTAGCCTGTGTGAAGTCCTGGGTTTAATCCTCAGTACTGGGGAAAACAAAACAAAACAAAAACATAATAGTTCTGTCTCATAAGATTATTACCAAATATTAAATAAGAAATATAAAAATCTTAACACAGTGTTGAACATATTGTAAACAATCAGTAGGTAGTAGCTTTTGCTATTCTTTACAGTTGAGACTTCCGAGGCTCAGAGAAGTCACGTCAGCTGTTATCAGGTCACATTGCTACTAGACGGCGAATCTGAGACTTAACCTTCAATCTTCTGACTTTTCAGCTACTACATCTGTCTTTCAAACCATTCTTTCCCAGAAATAAATTCAAGCCTAATTTTTATCAGTGCTACCTCAGGGGAATAAAAATTCATCCAGATTAGCACATAGGGGCAGTATCCAAATTTACCATCATCACTTTTCATTCCCAACAGCATGGGCTGCTGGCAAAGAGAAAATGTCACTTGCCTAGGGCCCAAAGTTTGATCCTAAAGAGCGAATGACTGAGTGAAATTGGGAAGATACCCAGGAGAACTGGAAGGTGCCTAATGTCATCACCATCATTCTACTCACAGTCCCTAAACTAAGACAACTGAATCCTACTTTGGCATGGTGCCAACTAAACAACCTGAAGGAATATCCTCCTACAAAACAATGAAATAACAGATGTTCAGAGTGGACTCACTATAATAATGGAGATCCTTTCACAAACTAAGCTAAAAATCAGGTGAGGAACAGTGAACAACCAGCAAATGGTAAGGCTGCCCTGGAAGTATATACTCATTATCATGCGACAAATGGAGAACCTGAGACTCCCATATTAACCCAATCCTCAAAAAATGGCTAGAGTGATTCCCATCAGTAATACTCTCTGGTATCTAGATGAATCAAATGCCAAACATTTCTGGAGGGAAACATTCCCCACTTTAGTCTTTAGGACAGTTAACATTTTATAAAAGAAAAACAAACGAACAGAAAAACAGCCATTATGGGCTTACAACCATAGATCACTAAAGATATAAGAAAACAAGTCATCACAAGTAAGAGTAGGCCGTGCGCGGTGGCACACACCTTTAATCCCAGTGGCTTGGGAGGCTGAAGCAGGAGGATTACAAGTTCAAAGCCAGCCTCAGCAACAGCAAGGTGCTAAGCAACTCAGTAAGACTCTGCCTCTAAATAAAATACAAAATATGCCTGAGGATGTGGCTCAGTGGCCAAATACCCCTGAGTTCCATCCCCAGTATGGAGAAAAAAAAAAATACAATTAAGAGTAGAAGCAAGAGTTAGACCCTGAAGACTTCAGGTATCAGGGTTATCAGCCACAAAATAGAAAAATAGGAATGTATGAAATGTATGTATGAAATAACATGGTATCACCGAAACAGGTATGCAACAACAAAAATAAATAAATAAACAAATCTGTGATGGTACCAAATAGAACTTGTAGAAATAAAAAATGTAATTGTTGAGATACAAATGAATGGATATCTACTGATAAAAAGCCGTGAGCAGTCAAGTCACATAAAGACATGGAGGTATCTTAAATGTGTGTTACTGAATGAAAGAACCCAAAGGCTACATACTATGTAATTCCAATTATATGATATTCTGTAAGAGTCAAAACTATAAAGATAACAAAAAGATTAGGGTTGTCAGGGGTTCATGGGGAAGAAAAAAAATGAATAGGTGGGGCATAGGGTATTTTTTAGTTTTTTAAAATTATTCTATGTGATACTGTAATAATGTCAGATACATGTTGTTGTGGCCTGAATTATGCATCCCCTCGAAATAATTCACGTTTATGTTCTAACTTCTAGTACTTTAGAATATAATTTTGTTTGAAGATAGTTTTAAAGAGATGATTAAGTTAAAATGAGACCATTGGGATGGGCTCCAGCTCTAATTCTTTTTTTATTTTTAATATTTTTAGTTGTAGATGGACACAATATCTTTCTTTGACCTATTTCTTTTTATGTGGTGCTGAGGATCAAATCCAGTGCCTCATATGTGCTAGGCAAGTGCTCTACTGCTGAGCTACAACCCCAGCCCTCTAATTCTTTTTTTTTTAATTTTTTTTTAGTTGTTGATGGACCTTTATTTATTCATTTATTTATATGTGGTGCTGAGGATAGAACTCAGTGTCTCACACATGTGAGCCAAGTGCTCTAACACTGAGCCACAATCCCAGCCCAGCCCTCTAATTCTTTTTTTTTAAATTTTATTTATTTTTTTAGTTGTAGGTGACAGAATATCTTTATTTTATTTTTATGTGGTGCTGAGGATTGAACCCAGTGCCTCACGTGTGCTAGGCGAGCACGCTGCCACTGCGCCACAATCCCAGCCCAGCCCTGTAATTCTTATAAGAGATTAGGACACAGATGTACACTGGAGGAAGACTATGTAAAGACATAGAGAAGACAGTCATCTGCAAGAAGAAATTAACCCTACTGACACCTTGACCTTGAACTTCTAGTCTTCAGAACTCTAAGAAAATAAAGTTCTGTTGTTTAAACCACTCAGTTTGTAGTATTTTTTTGGCAGCCCTAGCAAACTAATACATGTACACTTGTCAAAATCCACAGAACATCCAGGCAGAGTGGTGCACACTCTAATCCTAGAGACTCAGGAGGCTGACACAAAAGTATTGCAAGTTCAAGGCCAGCCTCTGTAATTTAGAGAGACTCTGTCTCAAAATAAAAAAGAGGTATAGATGTAGCTCGGTGGTACAGCACCTCTAGGTTCAATCCCTAGTATCTCAACAAAACAAAACCTACAGAACATGCAATAGCAAGAGTAGATCCTAATGTAAACTGGGGATTTTAGTTAATAATAATGTATCAATATTAGATCATCAACTGTAATAAATGTGCCCCATTAACACAAAATGTTAACAGGGAAAGTGGGGGAGAAAGAGGATATATGGATATTTTCTGCTCAGTTTTCTGCAGAAGTAAAACTGCTTCAAAAACTGAAGTTATCGGGGCTGGGGCTGTAGCTCAGTGGTAGAGCACTTGCCTAGCATGCGTGAGGCACTGGGTACAATCCTCAGCACCACATATAAATAATAAATGAATAAAATAAAGATCCATCAACAACTAAAAAATATTTTTAAAAAAATGAAGTTATCGAATTTTCAAAAATGTAATGGATAGAGTAAAACAGCAAATTAGAGATAGGTGGAGAGATATATCAGAAGTTATCCAGGATGCAGTGTAGAGCCATGGAGATAGACAATGTTAAGGAAAAGCCAAGAGATATAGAGAAGATTGATTTAAGTCTACAATACACAATTATTTAAATGGTGATGAAACTGTAGAATGACAAAAACATTGAGTGAGAAGATATTAAAAACAGTCAAAGAGAGCCAGGCATGGTGGCACATGCCTGTAATCCCAGCAACTCAAGAGGCTGAGGCAGAAAGATCACAAGTTTGAGGCCAGTCTCAGCAATTTAGTAAGACCCTGTCTCAAAAAATAAAAAGCACCCCTGGGTTAAATCTCTAGTACCTAAATAAATAGGTACTAGATCATATTTCCTACAAAAGATCAATAATTAGCTGGGCACAGTGGCACATGCCTGTAATCCCAGCACTTTGGGAAGCTGAGAGAATCATGAGTTCAAGGCCAGCCTCAGCAACAGGGAGGCGCTAAGCAACTCAGTGAGACCTTGTCTCTAAATAAAACACAAAATAGTGCTGGGGATGTTGCTCAGTGGTCAGAGAACTCCTGAGTTCAATTCCCGGTGCCAAAAAAAAAAGATCAATAATTACACTATCATACTGACAGGAACAATGGAAATCAAAAGAGAGCAGACTACCACTTTGAAATGCTGAAACAAAATAACTAAACCTAGAATTATATACCCAGAAAAACTATCTTTCAAGAACAAAAACAAAACAGACAAGTTTAGATAAACTGAGAGTTTTTCCCTTCACTATCAGGTATTCACTACTTATTATTATTTCAATAAATATTTATTCAGCAAGGACCATACAATAGTCAAGAGAATGGACTCTGGACCTTGACTCCCTGGGTTTAGATCTTCGCTTTGCTGCTTACTAGTTATGTGACTTTGGGTAAGCTCAATAATTTTCCCACACTGTAAAATGTCTCCTTAGCTATAAACCGAGGACAATAGCTTAGAACAGTACCTGGGATTTATTAATTACTACAAGCATTTGCTATTGATAGAATATACCAGGCACTAAGTACTCTACAAATAGCAATCATTGGGGCTGGGGGCTGTGGCTCAGTGGTAGAGCGCTTGCCTAGCATGCGTGAGGCACTGGGTTCGATCCTCAGCACCACATATAAATAATAAATGAATAAAATAAAGATCCATTAACAACTAAAATATTGTAAAAAAAAATCAGTCGTCATAACCCTATGAGGTAGTCTCATTAATCCCATTTTACAGATGAGAAAACTAAGGCATAAAGTTTAAATAACTTTCCCCAGGTCATATAACTAGTGATGTCAGAGCTGGGATCTGAACCTAGGCAGAAGGGTTTAGACTTTTTGTTTTTAAGCATTATGCAATACTGTCTATCTATTTAAAAAAAGAAGATAAGGTCAACAGGACAAGGGAGGGAGTAGACAATGCAGGGCCTTGTAGGTCACTGTAGAAACTGACTTTTGGCCTTTGGGTGGGTACCAGGGATTGAACTCAGGTGCACTCTACCACTGAGCCACATCCCCAGCCCTAGTTTGTATTTTATTTAGAAACAGGGTCTCTCTGAGTTGCTTAGCACCTCACTTTTGCTGAGGCTGGCTTTGAACTTGCAATCCTCCTGCCTCCGCCTCCCAAGCCGCTGGGATTACAGGCATGCGCCACTACACCCAGGTAAAAACTGACTTTTTAACTGATGGTGGTGCATGCCTATAATCCCAGATACTCATAAGTCTAAGGCAGGAAGATCGCAAATTAAAGACTAGCTTGGGCAATTTAGGGAGACCCTGTCTCAAAATGAAATAAAAAGGGCTGGGATATGTTCAGTAGTACAGCACTTGCCTAACCATGTGCAAAGCCCTAGGTTCAATTCCCAGTACAGGAAGGAAGGAGGGCAAGAAGGCAGGCAAGCAGGCAGTCAGGCAGGCAGTCAGGCAGGCTTTTAATGAGCTGTTAGAGGGTTCTGAGCAGTTATAACATGATGTAATTTGTGTTTTCTGGATTTCTTGGGCTTCTATGCTGAAAACAGACAGCAAAAGGGTATTACAGGTTGAATTGTATCCCCTTTGCCCTAAAAATATATTGCGGTCCTAATATCTGGTACCTCAGAATGTGACCTTATTTGGAGACAAGATCATTACAGTAGTAATTAAATTTCAATGAGGGTATTAGGGAAGGCTTGAACCCAGTATGACTAGTATTCTTATAAAAGGGTGAAATTGGACAGACATGGACACAGAGAGAATATATGGCCATCTCCAAGCCAAAGAGAGAAGCCTGGAAAAAAGATTCTTTCCTCACAGCCCTCAGAAGGAGCAATACTACAAGGAGGGATATAATATTGGATTTTTGTGTGTGTGTGTGGTGCTGGGGATTGAACCCAGGCAAGCACTCTACCAACTGAGCTATATCCCCAGCCTTTCTGGATATATTTTGAAGGCAAAGTCAACAAGAATTTGCTGTGATGTGTAAGAGCAAAGACTGAAGATGTTAAAAGCTGTAGAAATGATACAATAAAGAAAATTAATGACACAGAACAGGAAGGAAGACTCACTGGTAAAATGTCATTAAGTGAGATGAAATCTAGTACTCAAAGGTATTAGCCCTTGCTAGGAATATGGATGACTTACTAAGTAACAGGAAAGGGAACCCTGGTGGGTAAATACAGTGGTGAGAATTTTTGAAAGCCTCTTATGATCCCCTTTATGTTCCGTTAAATGGGAATATGGTCACTAACTAAGAATAAGCATTGTGGAAAAATATTGGAGATTTACAGAAAGGATAAAGAATGAAATAGTCCCCTAGGAGAGAAAACTGTAAGGTTAGCTGAAGGATACATTTTAGATAGAAATATCAGAAAAAAACTTAACAAGGAATAGTGAACAAATACATGGGTAAACATGTAGATAAATCTAAATATTGTCTGTATAAAAATTTGTAAAGCCCAATTGATATAGAGTTTTAGAAAAATGAACTAAATTACTAGATAACTGCTTATAAGTAAAGAGGGGGTGACTGAAGTTTAATATTCTAAGGCCCCCTTATCATTGGGCAGAATTAAGATGTTAGATTTTCTTAAGTATGCAAGTAAAATTTCAAGAGTAGTTAGTAAAAGGACTAGAGTACCAAATTTCAAACTAGTAAAGGTGATAAAATAAGAACATGTAAATACTCAACCTCCAAAGAAAGGTGGGAAATAGAAAAAGCATAGGAAAAACATTAGTATAGATGGAAACTGGATGAGATAAAAGAGCAGCTCTGTCAATAATTACAATAAATATAAGTGAACTAAATTCACCAATTAAAGCTAAAAGATGAAATTGTCTGATTTAGCTTAAAAAGAAATCCAAACTACCTCTATGATGTTTATAAAAGTATGCCTAAAATAGGACTTGCAAAAGTCAAAGGTGATATGATTCAGAAATAGAAAACAGGCAAACACCAACCAAAAGAAAATCAAGAAAGTTAGATTAACATCAGATTAAATTAAATTTCTCCATAAATCTGGGCATCCCAGAACTTTGGTGATAATGCTTACAGTCAGGGAGACTGTTGTTAATAGAGGCCCCAAAGCACCACTGTTCAATGATTGGAATGCTCTGTACCTATGCTACTCAATATGGTAGCCACCACCCACATGTGGCTACTAAGTACATGAAATGTGGCTAGGTCAACTGAGGACCTCAGTTTTTAATTTTATTTAAATTTAGTAAGTTTAAATTTAAAGAGTCACAATCCTAGGGACCAATTACTGCAACCCTCTCATTTTACTGAGGTCTAGAAAAATACAGAAGCCATTCAACATTTGAAATTTAGGTCTTCTGATTTCTTTTTTTTTTAAACAACCTTTATTTTATTTATTTATGTATGTATTTTGTATGTGGTGCTGAGGATCGAACCCAGTGCCTCACGCGTGAGGGGCAAGCGCTCTACCACTGAGCCATGACCCCAGCCCCTTCTGATTTCTAATTAGCATGCTTTTCCAGTATCCCAACATTTTCCAAACTGATCTACAGCAATACCCCTAAGAAATACAATACAAACACTCTACTATGTGTATAAAATTTGAGAATATATTAAAATACACATTGGAGGACCTGGCGGTATAGCTTAGTGGTAGGTCGAATGCCTAGCATGCACAAGCCCCAGCACTGCAAAAAAAAAAAAGTTATTTTTCACAATGGTCAGGTTTGGTGGTGCACACCTGTAATTCCAGCAGCTCAGGAGGCTGAGGCAGGAGGATTGCAAGATCAAAGCCAGCCTCAGCAAAAGCGAGATACTAAACAACTCAGTAAGACTCCGTCTCTAAACAAAATACAAAATAGGGCTGGGGATGTGAATCAGTGGTTAAGTGCCCCTGAGTTCAATCCCCAGTGCCACCACAGCCCACAAAATAATAATTACCATCATCACTTATTCAATGCTTAGTTTAGGTGATAATTATTATGATATTATGATGATAATAATAATAATAGTATAATGATAATAACAGTATTAATAATGAATAATACTTACATGGCATTAATTATGTACCAGATACTTTTTTAATGCTTTTATGTGTACTAACTTATTTAATTCTCACAATAACCTTGAGGTACAAATTCTAATTATCTCTTTTTTACAAATAAGGAAACTGAAGTTAAATAGCTCGCCCAAAATTACACTGCCTGCCTGTAAGTGACAGAACTGGAACTAGAACATAGCTTGATTTCAGAGTCTGTAGTTATAACTATTCACTGTACTGTACTGCTTCTGTAGCAAAAGTTAAATGAAGAAATGAATGAAGGAATGAAGTTTCACCAAAGCAGAATGAGAACACTGACTTCAAATATGGAAAACTTGAGTTCTTTTGTTTCTCCTTCAAAAAGAAATGAAACAGGGGCTGGGATTATGGCGCAGTGGTAGCGTGCTCACCTAGCACGCATAAGGCACTGGGTTCGATACTCAGCACCACATAAAAATAAAATAAAGATATTCTGTCACCTACAACTAAAAAATAAACATTTAAAAAAAAAATGAAATGAAACAGGTGAAGTATTTACCTTGTTAGTAAAATCATCCACTCCCCAGAACCACCCACACTCACTCCTTGCCAGCATGGAACATCTGAGGATAGTACAGTTTCCTAAAGTATAGCCACTTAATTTATGCCAGTTATCTGTAAATTAAGCTAAAGTCTCTCACACCAGCAGCTCTTTTCTTAAAAGTTTTTTTAAAATATATTTTTTTAAATATTTTTGTAGATGGACACAATGTCTTTATTTTATTGCTTTGTATGTGGTGCTGAGGATCGAACCCAGGGCCTCACGCATGCGAGGCAAACGCTCTACCACTGAGCTACAATCCCAATCCCTTTAAAAGTTTTTTTAAAAAGGAAAAGCAACCATTTCTAAATACAGCATTTACATCAGAATTTCCAAGCTCTACATTCTAAAGAGTGTAATTTAATGAGTGTAAGCTAAAGACATAAGAAAAGTATTATCCACCCTCTCCCAGCAGATAAAACCTGAATAACAAAAGGTCAAATGTCAGCCCAGCGCAGTGGCTCAAGCCTGTAATCCTAGCACTTAGGGAGACTGAGATGGGAGAATCCCAAGTTCAAAGCCAGCCTCAGCAATGGCGAGGTGCTAAGCAACTTAGTGAGACCCTGTCTCTACATAAAACACAAAATAGGGCTGGGGATGTGGCTCAGTGGTCAAGTACCCCTGAGTTCAATCTCCAGTACCAAAAAAACCACAAACAAACAAAAACACACAAAAAAGGTCAAATGTCTCTAATACAGGGAACATTTTATCTGAGAGGTAGAATAACACAGTGGCTAAATGGCTTGTCTGCAGCCACATAGACATGAGTTGGAATCCTAGCTCAGCCACTTACTATTCTCACAAATGCAAAGTATGGCTAACAAAAATATTCATCCCATAGGGTTGTTGTGAAAGTGAACAGAACATCAAGTGGAAGATAAACACTTCATAAGTGTTAGCGCCAAATGTTTATCCTAGAGACATGCCAAGATCATCTCTTTCTTTTAAGCCAGACAGCAAAGGAACTGCCTCTACTGACAGCTTTCTAGTTTCTCCCTCTACAGGATAGGATTAAAACCCAGGCCTCCCAATGCCTTTGTAGTGCTCACTCCGTACTACTGTGCTTTCTTTCTTTCTTTCTTTTTTTGGTACTAGGATTGAACTCAGGGATACTCAACCACCACATCCCCAGCCCTATCTTGTGTTTTATTTAGAGACAGAGTCTCACTGAGTTGATTCTCCTGTCTCAGGCTCCCAAAGTGCTGGGATTACAGGCATGCGCCAGCGCACCTGGCCACTGTGTTTTCTTAAAATAGTGGGGGCACTCATTCTCTCCTCTCTGCAGATCACCAGGCCATCTTCTGAAAAGAGTCAGAGCTACTGAAACATTGGGGAAGAAATCTCACTCATCAAAATTTCAGGTAATGCCGCTTCAGGTAGCATTTGGGGTGGGGAGTGAGTGGGGCATAATCTATATCCCAAGAATTCATGTATAATAAATATATAAAACAAAAATTCCTTTCAGAAATAATTAGACATTCTTCCATGGGAGTAAATAATGCCAGTTAACATTTACTTAATACTTTATAAGTGTGTGACACAATATTAAGTATTTTTTTTTTCATTGAATCCTCAAAACCCAACCCCCCTGTCCTGAGTTGTCCTTCTGTGTGCTGTTGTAGTTACCTGGTATTTTCCTTCTCAAAGTACATATATGTTGTCATGTAACCGCCTACTTATTTGTTTTAAAAGGACAGGACACAACAACCATGTTTACCATTCATTTCTCTTGCAACAAATATTCTCAAGCATAAACAAGGCAAAAATGGTCCTAGCTCACTGTGTCAGATAATATTTACCAAAGATAATTACAATAAAATCTCCCATCTCACATGCTCCTCTTACAAATGTGACTTCAATATACCTATTTCAGGTATAGGTGTTAAATGTTCCTTCCTCTTGTACCTGCTCCCATAGAGTATAATAGAAGTGATGCCATGTGACCTGTAAGGTTAAATAAAAATGCCATGCATTTCCACCTTATTCTCTTGTGGCACTCATTCTTGGGATCCAGCTGCCATAATGTGATTCAGCTAGCCAATATAGAAAGACCACTGAGAGAAATAACCAGCTCAGCTGAGGTCCCTGACATCATGAAAGAGAGATGAACTTTCCCCTACTGTTCTTCATTCAAATTCCTGACTCACAAACATGGCAACTGGTTTGTGTCAGACATATTAAAATTTGGAGCTAAACACACACATCCTAACATTATATTCTTCTGTCTCCCTCAGTACTTAATATTTTATTCTAAATAAACAGTAACCTCATTTACAATGGGATTAAAACATTCTGCAAATATTACTGGTATATTTAAAACATTCTAGCCTAATGGAATTCACTGTGCAGCTTCATCACTGAGATGGAAACCTCAGAAAACCCTTCCCTGATCTTCCTACCTCAGTTAATGCCTCCCTCATCCTCCTAAGCCTTTCTACTACTTCCTACTTTATCACAGTTTCATTTGCCCAGCTGAAATTGTCTTATTAATTTGTCAATGAGTCTACACTACTTTCTCTTAAATATAAGCTCCATGAGGGCAGGAACCTTATCTGTCTGGTTCATTGATATATCCCTAGTACCTAGGACAGAAATATGGTAGATGATCAAAAATTATATACTGATGGAAGGAATGATTGCATTCAGTCCATTCAAAGTTCACACAATCTCTTTACTCATGAAGGAATGTAAAGGTAAGGAGGATAAAAGAACACAATAAAAAATATTCCAGCAGAAGCCAGACGCAGTGGCGCACGCCTATAATCCCTGCACTTTGGGAGGCTGAGACAGGAGAATCACGAGTTCAAAGCCAGCCTCAGCAACGGTGAGGCGCTAAGCAACTCAGTGAGACCCTGTCTGTACATAAAACACAAAATAGGGCTGGGGATGTGGCTCAGTGGTCGAGTGCCCCTGAGTTCAATCCCCAGTACCTCCCCCCCCCAAAAAAAAATTCCAGCAGAATCATTCCATATAGTCAGGTCAGTACAAAAAAAAAATGGAAAGGGGAGGTGGGATCCAAATACAACTAACCCACTTAGAAAAGCATAAACCCTGAATTCAGTGGATCCAACTTTCAACCAAGAAAAAGCTGGTGAGGAGAAAGGTGTTCAAACTGAGAATTAAGATGTAGGTAGGGGCTGGGGTTGTGGCTTAATGTTGGAGCGTTTGCCTAGCATGTGCAAGGCACTGGGTTTGGTCCTCAGCACACATAAAAGTAAATAAAAATAAAGATATTGTATCTATCTACAACTAAAAACAAAATTTTCTTTAAAAAATCAGTTTCTTTAGACACACTGGCTGAACGACACCAAAGACAACTGTTGGTGGCCCTCTAACAGCAGAACTTCTATCCTTCATCTGGCCCTTTTCTTTGCATCTCCCTGGAACAAGTGCTGTCTTCCAGGGCAAGGAGGCAGTAACCTAGCTCTTCAAGGAAGAGTGAGGAATCTTCAGATTCAAGGCTGGAGTCGGGCACTGTAGGTTCCCAAGGACATTATTTCTTTAGGGAAGACCATTCCTGAGGACCTACCAAGTGCCCAGCACTATGCTGGGCTCTTACACACGCTTTTTCTAATTTACAGGCTATTCCTTCCCCCCAACACAAAAAATAATTAAGAGAGACCTCAAGTACAACTTCCCCATCTTACCTTTCCCGAACCCACTACTCCCTACCCCAACTCTCTGGGTGCGGTTGCGGAAGATAAAAAGAAATCTGGCGTGGCCTAAGAAAAAACCGGAGGGGAATGGTGTTAGAACAAGGCGAGGGTCCTATTCGGCTGGGATCAGTAAAAATTAAGATAAGAACACGGTCTGACCCTTTCCAAGCCCAATGTGTCCATCAGAAGAGGTGATCAGGAGCAGGAAACTGAAGCCCAGCAAACAGGTGGCCCCGAGACGAGGCCACATCTCCATGGTGCTATGTGCGCGGGACCACCGGGCTGACCCGATACAGGGCCCGAGTCACAGAAAGAGGTCCGCTTCGTTTCCGTAGCGCGGCTCAGCCCAGACCCTCGCTTTCCCAGATTTTTTTTCCCCCAAACTCTGGAGGAAGTGATGTTAGACGGATGTGGGTGGTGCCTCCGGGGTCCGGTTTGGGATGGAGTTAAAGGTGCAGATCACGTAGAAGGGTTCGGGAAGTGCTCTCGAGCGTGATTTGCCTTCTCTGGGTCCTGTATGTCCAGGCCTCAGGACCGAGCGGAAAAAGGTGGGCTGAGATGGTGGCGGTGGGGGTGGGGGAGAGGTTCGAAAGAACCGTTGTGAACTACGTCTGCCAGTCGGGCTAATCTCTCCCTCTGCTTCCCCCGCCTCCAGAACTACTGTACTTAATATTCAAAACGCAAATTATTGATTCGTGAGGTCAGCCACTCCTAACAGTGGGCGAATCACCTATTGGCCTCGAATTTCCTTTCCTCTACCACAAATAAGAAAAAGAAATCCAGATAACTGGATTTCATTATTAAGTTCCTGCTCAGGTTTCTGAAGAGACCAGGTAAATCCATTCTGCATTGCACTGTCTCGTGCTTTGCAGGCATGCACTTTCACGCTAGGGAGGAAGCAATGCAACCAACTAATACAAGCTCCAAGAAAAACAGAGTTGGGGCCACTTATTGCAAAACTATGTGGCCCAAGGGAACCAGGTCATAAGTCACCGCAGGCATTTAAAATGCAAAGCTTCTTCGGGTTAAATCTGTTTTTGTTGTGTGTTGAGTCTTTCCAATTTTCGGCCTCTACTACATAACAAGTCAAAGTCTCCCGTCCTTCTATTAGTTTGAGTCCAACAGTGCATACTTAATGTATAGTGAAAAGCATCCGAACAAAACTACACAAACAAAATCATTCGTCGCCCTTTTATTGGGTTCTCGACAAACCGTAAGTACGGACACAATGGAACGCTTGGGAGACCGTAAGCTCCAGGATGCAGCGCGGCGCCCTGCACCTGCCGCCAATAGAAACTTTGAGGTGCGCAAAGCAGGCTGGGCTTTGTAGTTGGGATGCGCGCTCCCGGGATAGGCCGCCGGGGAAAGAGAGGCGGGGCCGACTGTGTCACGTGGGCTTCGCTCCCGCCGCCGCCGTCTTTCTCTGTCTCCGCTGAGGCAGCCATCTTGCTCTTGCCGCGTGCTGGTGTTGGAGGACCCTCCCTGCTTCAGGTGAGACCCCCGGCGGTCCCGCCACTCCACGGCCATAGGCCGCTGCGCACGGTCTCCCCCCGCCCTCTTCTTCCGACACCCGCCAACCGCTCAGGCTGCCACTTCCGCCGTGGCACGGCGAGTGGGGGCGGAGGCGGCTGGCTTGGCCTGTCGGTTACCGGCGGCGCAGCTGGGGGTCGGCACCTGAGGGAAGGTCCCCAGCACCAACGCCCCCTGTGAGAGTGGGCAGGTGCTGTTGCCGTCCATATCCAGTCCCAGGAGGCGGGTGGACTCCCTCTCCTCTGTCCCATTACTCTTCATTATTCACAACAATGTCATACGTTTTGAGCTTATACAGTTTATCTGTTGTCATCTCATTTGATCCTTCCAGTCTACAGATAGGGAAACCGAGGTTAGCACCCCGCCCCCTGCCAGACTCGGGGACCAGACTCGGTGGCAGGGCTCTTCACCTTGTAATGGCAGAATTTGTTTACAAGTCTGCCTCCCTTTTGAGACATTGCCTAGCGCATCCTTATAACTCCATCACTGCTTGATGATTGACCGACAGGTACACAGCTAGTGAATGGCGGTTTCAACTTCCGTTCCCACGTTCTTTCACTATACCTTAGCTGCCCCCTCGGGAGTGGTAACAATAGTTACCAGTTATTTGAGTATCTATCTTGAGCCATACCTTGTACTTGATATTCTACCTTTAACCTTCAAAACAACCCTGTGAAGCATGAGTTGTTATACCTTTCCTGATGCAGGAGGAACAAAAGTTCAAAAAAGTAAACTACCTTTCTGAAGTCTTAAGGAATAGACCCTGTGCCTTTGATTCTACAGCCTGTGCTTTTCTTTTTTTTTGGTACCGGGGATTGAACTCAGGGGCACTGACCACTGAGTCACATCCCCAGCCCTATTTTGTGTTTTATGTAGAGACAGGGTCTCACTGAGTTGCTTAGTGCCTCGCCATTGCTGAGGCTGGCTTTGAACTGGCGATTCTCCTGTCTCAGCCTCCCTAAGTGCTGGGATTACAGGCTTGCGCCACCGCGCCCGGCTCAGCCTGTGCTTTTCTTAGAGAAATTTCATAATAAAAAGTTGAGACTAAAGGTTGAAATTATTTTTATCCTGTGTAAACATGATGTATGTGAAAATGCCTATCACAATGCTTGGAACTTAGGTGCTTAGTGTTGATTAAGCTCATTATTTGTACTCTATCTTGAGCTCCTAAGAAAAGTGCTAAAAGACCCTTGGATCCCCTAGGAAGAACTCATTAATCGTGTGACCAAAGGAAGTTACTTTTTCTTTTTGGTTACAGAAAGGAACTGCTACTTCCAGGCCCTCTTTCTATTAAATTGGGAAAGCTGTGAACTGTTCTGTTTATAATTTATGCCCCACTGTTGTTAGCTGGTATTTGAGATGGACTCATATATAAGACAGGAATGACAGGTACAAATAAAGATTGATTTTTAAAAAAGGAATTAAATCAGGTAATCTTTGAAGTATACTCCAGATGCTGAGCTTGACATCTCTTCTGTCAAAGACAGTACAATCACCTTTCCTTCTTGAATTCCACACACCACAATAAGACCATACTTATTCCTTCACTTCCGCTTTGAGCTTCCATCTTCCCTAAAATGCTTTTTCTCTGAGATACTCCTTCCGGATGAGATTTCACAATTCTGTTTTTCCTGACCACCTGGAATAGCATGTGTTCTTTCATCTACACATTGATTTAAAGAGTTAATGTGGCTCTTGCTTTTGTTTCAAACAAGTCAAGACTTTGTTTTCCCCACCTCTATCTCTTCTTTTGGGGATTATTTCTTTAAAACGAATAAAAGTCCCAAAGGGTTTATCCTGTATTTATAATATTTTCACTTAGCCTCCTTTTTGCAAGAAACTCCTTAAGCTCCTTGTTAGTTCACTGCACCTTCAAAGCCACATTCTTTTGAGAAAAATAAATATTTGTCCTTTCCTGTGGAAATCTGAATATAAAGATTAGGATTTATGTCAGCAAATTTAAGTCTATGGCAGAGCTAAGATTGGCATACTCTTTTTTTTTTAATATTTTTTAGTTATACATGGACACAGTGACTTTATTTTTGTTGTACTTATTTTTATGTGGTGCTGAGGATCGAACCCAGTGCCTCACACATATGAGGCAGGCGCTCTGCCACTGAGCCACAACCTCAGCCCCAGATTGGCATACTCTTAAGGTTTCTTGTTTTGAACTCTAAACAATTGTTCCTAGAAGTGTGTTTAGCTGCTTGACCATTGTAATACAATGCTGAACAAAGAGAAATAATAGATTCTAATTGTTATTTGGGAACTGGACTTTATTTAGCCTTAAAGCATAGATGCAGAGGTTAGTGCCTAAATTCAATGTCAGTATAGAATAACTAGTAATTATATAATCTTTGGTTTTCTCCTCTTCATCTCAAAGGAAGAAACAATATCTTTTATCTAAATGGTGATCATGCAGAGTTTGGAGAATTGGCTCAAAAAGCTTTAATAACAGCCTAGGCCCTAATTCCCTTCCTCACATCTCAGTAATGATCTGTTGAGCTACAGAACAAGTCAAACAAGACTTAAATTGGCTCTTATTTGTTTATATAGTGTGGTATGTTAAGATCCATTATAAACTTAAGAATGTTGTTTTCCTTACTAGGAATATCATTGAAGAGACTAGAATTCATGATTTTATAATGCTTTTAAAATCTTCAAAAATTGCTGTAAAAAACTGAGTTGCCCTTCCCCCCTATTTAGTATTCATGTAGCCTAGATATATTTTTGTCAAATTGTACAGTGAAATATTTTCCCCTATATGCAAGAATATTTTGACAAGTGTGGTATACTACATCAGCATAAAGTATTAAATGAATTCTGGAGTGCTGTAGATGTAATAAATGTTGAAATCTGGTTCTGTTTCCCCATTATTAACACAACATCCGACCTTGAATAGAGGACGTGACTACATATCTTGACAGCAAGACAGCCTATTGTTGAATTTCTTCTTTGTCCAGGCTTCCCCCCACCCCTTTTGTCTTCTTTATGATTTAAGAAATACAGATTTTGATGTGGGAGAAAATGATTTACTTGAAGGTTTTGCTGATAACATTTGGTAACAGTTCTCTGCTGTAAAAATCTTTGTGAGAGAAAACTGGCTTGCCTACAGAGATTTCATAATTGGCTAGATTTTACTGAATGCCAAAGAACTAAATCACGTCTTAAAGAGAGGTCATCAAATAGGTGACTGAATCCCATTCTTTTTTTCTGTTTGTGTATTTGATTCCCAATGGTATTATTTTAAATTTTGATTTTTAGCAATACCTGGTTTATGAAGCTAGAACAAGATATTTATTAAGACTATAGACAGTATTAATATGGTTGTGGTGTTAATGCATACTGCAGACTCAGTGAGCCAAAAGCTACTGTTTGTATAAACAGTTTTTTAAAAATTTTCATAAAACAGTGACTTTAACAAATCTATTTTTCCCCCCCTAGATTTACCAACAGCATGAATCAAGAAAAGTTAGCCAAACTTCAGGCTCAGGTCCGGATAGGGGGCAAGGTGAGTGTGGCATAAGAAAAATTGATAGGAGAATGTATGATTACCAGACAATATTATTATTTTTGGATTTGTGGTCATTGAAAATCTAAAATCTTTTCAATAATCAAGACCAAACCACATTCCAATTTGAGAGTTATTTGTCTAGATCTAAAACAGGTACCTAGAAGACTTTTCTCTCTGATGGTACAATGAAATAGCCACCTTTGTTTGAAACCTAACTTGTAAGAGCTGCTAGTTATGTGACATAAACAAGTTTCAACCTTGTGACTTTCATTTTTTTCATCTGCAAAACAGAAATAATCCTAAAAAATGCTCCTAAAAATTAGAGTAATATTTATAAAATACCTAACATAGTATCTGTCACAGGATAGATGCTTAGTAGATGATAGTTGTTATTATAATGCTCAATTTCTCTGCAGGGCATGCCAGATATTAGCATTACCTCATCCTGACTGAGTGTACCTGCTGGTACAGTTAGGCTTACAGGATATTTAACTAGAGGTTGGGTGTCATGGCACATGTTTATAATTCCAGCTACTGGGGAGGCCAAGGCAGGAGGATTGCAAGTTTTAGGTCAGCCTGGGCAACTAGTCTATCTTAAAATTAAAAACAAAATTAAAAAGGTCTGGGGATGTAGCCAAGTGGTTGAGCACCAGCAGGTTCCAATTCCCAGTACTACAGAAAAAAAGAAAAGAAAATTAAAGTAGAAATTCTCAAACAGAGTGTACATTCTGTTTATTGCCAGGTTTTCCTCCCAGATTCCTGCCTATTCTATGTTGGTGAATATGAACATAAGCTTTCTTATTCCTCATACTTTAAAACCTAAGGAAGGGGCTGGAGTTGTGGCTCAGTGATAGAGCGCTTGCCTAGCATGCGTGAGGCATTGGGTTCGATTCTCAGCACTGCATATGAATAAATGAAAAAAAAAAAGGTCTTTCGACAACAACAACAGAAAAAATCTATGGTAGTACTAATTCTGAACACCAAAAATCTTTCATTTCCCCCTTAACTGACTGGTCCTGGGCCCCGGGAGAATATTCTACCCTTATCTTTATCCAATACAGTGTTTACAAAAGGAAAAAGGAGAAGGGTACTTATCTCAAACCTGGAGAAAGGGGTAGGTAGGAAACTGTAGCAGTCCTCACTGTGTCATTTACTTTAACTATCATCTCAGCTCTTAGTGACAGTCAGGAGAGGGGAAGAAAAGAACTGACTAGTACTTTCTCATTTCATAATAGTTATATGATAGTTATATGATTCTGGAGTCATATTAACACTCATGTATCCACAGTAGTCACACTGTAGCATCAAATGTGATGAATATGCCAGTGTAAAAAAACTAGGGATATTCAAGAATCATAGAATATACTTGGAAAGGCTTGATACCACACATAATTATTATTTTAAACCGGTGGTTGGTTCGTTCATTCATTTTCTTTTGTTTATCAAGCACTTGCCATATGCGAGGCACATAGTAGATAAATAAAATCTCCTGTTCTTGACATAGTTCATCTTGGAAGAGAATCATGCTCACAATTACAGTAAATAATAATGAAGTACAGGGTGCTCTTGTCTAGGGGAGGCAAGCTGGGATTTAAAGGATAATAAAGAGCTGGATGTGGTAGCCCACACATAGATTCCGAGCTAGTAGGAGTCCAAGGCAGGAGGATCACAAGTTTGAGGCCAGTCTCGGCAACACAGTGAGACCCTGTCTCAATATAAAAAATAAAAAGTGTTAGAGGTTTTAGCTAAGTGGTAAAGCTCTTGCCTAGCATGTGGGAAGCCCTGGGTTTGATCTGCAGCACCAAAAACCAAATGATAATAAAATACAGAATAAATAAGAATTTATCATTAGACTGACAGGTTGAAAGTGTTCATGGGAGACCAGATAAAAAAGGATTGCTACTTCCACACATGCAAAGGCACATAGGGTTCTGAGATAACATGGTGCTTAAAGGAAAAACTTGCTTTGGTTTCATACAACTAGAGTTTATAATACATGATGGATAGAGAATGGTAGGAAACAAAATGACCAGAATGACCAGATAATTGGGGTTCCAGTATAGTTTTATATGCCATACTAAGGAGGTTGGGATTTTATCCTGCAGGAATTAGGCAACTATTGAATGATTTTAGGAAGGAAATGACAGCCATTTCAGAAAGGTAACTGGGCAGTGTGGAAAATGGAATGAAATATAAGTTTAGCATAGAGAATAATCAAGAAGTTATTGCTGAACTATATGGGTCACAAGTTTAGGAGTTGGAATTGACATGATTTAATAACTGATGGGATATGGGAGATAAAAGAAAGAAGAGTGGGATGATCCTCAGACTTCTGGTTTTAGAAATCGGATGTATGGAAGTACTAGCAGCTACAAAACTTAGGAAGTAAAGGAAGAATAGACTGGTGGACTGATAAGCCTTTAGACATACTGCATTTGATGTTCGTGAGGATCATTTGAATTGAGGTATACAGCAAGCAACTGAACTGTTTCTGAGTCAGAAAACCTTCACAAATAAGTGACCCATGAGCCAGGCATAATGGGATATGCCTGTAATCCCAGCTGCTCAGGAGTCTGAAGCAGAAAGATGGCAAGTTCCAGGCTACACTTGGTAACTTCACAAGGTCTTGTCTAAGGTAATAAAAGGACTGAGAGTGAGTTTAGTGGTAAAGCACCCTGGGTTCAATTCAATACCCCCCCTCCCAAAAAAAGACCATCCATTATCCATTGTAATAGTGATCCTTCAGCACTGGATTTTGTCACAATCTCTGCTGCCAAAAGTCCCTTCTCCCACTGCAGTTTCTGAGACTGAAGCCTCTACCTCCTTTCTGTAAAGTTGATTCCCTGAGGACTATAGCAGGAGCTATCCCTACTGCTTCTACTTTCAGAAAGACTTAACTATCTAAACTTACGCTGCTTTTGTTCACGTTTCAGCTTTGCTTTAGGGTTTGCTTTTTTTTAAAATTTGCCCATTTTTATAATAGTTCTTCAGTAGAAAAGTGTGTTTTAAGTTTCAAAATATCTGTATTGATTGAACTTTTCTATATTGAAAATGAACTTTTTCTATCTCAGTAAATGGCATAATTTTTAACCTGTTTGCTCAGGCCAAAATCCTAAGCATCATCTGAGATTCCTTTTTCTCGTATCCATCATCTAATCCATCAAAAGTCATGTTGTCTTTTGTGACAATCTGATACCTCACCATCTCCACTTCCACAAACGTCATCTCTCACCAGGACTGCTATAGGAGCCTCCTGACTGGTCTCATTAAAGACCATTTTCCAAACAGTAACCTTAGTCCTAAGTAGATAAGATCAAGTCAAGCCACTCCCAGGGTTAAAACTGTTCAGTGACTTCTATTGCAATTAGAATAAAATCTACTTCCTGCCCATGAAATTCTAGGCTATGTGGTCTGGCCTTTGCTTATCTTTTCTGATTTCATTTTCCTTCTTTCCCATATGCTCTAGCCCTTTTGTCTAGAAATGACAAATTCAATCTTTCTTCATTCTATTTGGATCACTCTTCCCTAGTTGTAGGTCTCAATTCATATGTCACCTTTTCATAGGAGCCTGATAGAGTCGTGCTCTGCTCCCAGTCACTCTTTTTTTTTTTTTAAATATTTATTTATTTTTTAGTTTTAGGTGGACAGAATATCTTTGTTTTTATGTGGTGCTGAGGATCGAACCCAGTGCCTCACGCGTGCTAGGCGAGCACGCTACCACTGCGCCACAATCCCAGCCCCCCCAGTCACTCTTAATTACCATGTTCTGTTTTTGTTTTATTTCATAAGAGCCCTTATGTTTGAAATGGTTTCATTTATGTATTTACTGACTTTTTCTTTTATTATAATATAAAAACGAGGTAAAATCTTCATCTTTTTCATTCCTGGATTTTCACACTCTATAATACTCAAATCATAGGCATTTAATTCTTAATATGCCTTAATTCTCAAGATTTCAGACCTCTTTTAGACTTTTATTGGCAGGAGTTGGTAAGGACTATCAGAAAGCATTCTTTATAATACTGAAAGTTGTTATAAAGTATAATAAGAACAGCTAGAACTGACCTTCAGAAATCTGGTTTAGGGGCCTGGGGCTCAGTGGCAGAGGGCTTGCCTAGCACATGTGAGGCACTGGGTTCGATCCTCAGCACTGCATACAAAAATAAGCCAATAAAATAAAGGCATACATCTACAACTACCAAAATATCTGGGTTAGGCTGACAGTCACTACTCTAAGCAGTCTTATTAGTCCTTACTATTTAGTAATTTTTAGTTACTAAAGTTTTAGTTAGATTATTGTGGTAGATAGGAAGATGTGATTGCAGTTGCCAGTTGCTGGGCATACTAACACCTCTGATTATTTTTCAGGGTACAGCTCGCAGAAAGAAGAAGGTGGTACATAGAACAGCTACAGCTGATGACAAAAAGCTTCAAAGTTCTCTTAAAAAACTGGCTGTGAATAATATAGCTGGTATTGAAGAGGTATGATCACTTTTAAAACTATTAAACAATGTAGGTAAAGAGCACATGCACAAATAATTGTCTAGACTTTTCAAATTTAAAATATCAGCTTAGACGAATTTGATATTGTCACACATCTTTAAAGGAATATAACTGTTGAATTTGCTTTTTGAATAAAATCACATTTTAGTAGACAAGATTTTTTAGTAAGCAAGATTTTTATCATGCTTTTCAGACTAAAGATATTTACATATATGATAAAATTATGGAATTGCTCTTGAATTTTAATATAGAATAAGATTTTTCCCTAATAATATAGAAATATATAAACTCTAAGATTTCCTCAAATAGGGTAGACTGTTTTACCCTAAGAGCACCTTTTCACTCTACAAATCCTTTTTAATTATTACCCCCCAAGAGCCTATAGCAATAACTTTACATAGATTGAATTTCTTATTAGGACTCTTAAAAAATATATTGTTTAATTTTTTAAATCAGTTTTATATATGTGTTTTGGTATTGGAGATTGAATCTAGAGGTTCTTTACCACTGAGCCAGTCCTTTTTAAAACTGTATTTTGAGACAATGTCTCACTAAATTGTTGAGGCTGGTCTGGAACTTGTGATCCCCCTAGCTCAGCCTCCCAGGTAGCTGGGATCATAGGCATGTGTGACCATGCCTGGCCAGTTTTTTTATATTTTGATGATACTACTTTCTCAAATATGAGGTGAAAGATTAATGGCATTCCAAAAGATACTTAAGAAAAACCTTAATAATATCAACTACTTGTGATCTATTACCATCTGCCTCTGCCTGATGATTCCGTTTCTAATACTACCATTATTTACATGTGTCTTTGCCATATGTTAGATTTAATTATATCATTACTATGTAAGGTACCACCTCACAGTTTTTGTTCTGTTTTGTGGGGATGGAATCCAGGATCTTGCACATGTTAGGCAAGCACTCTGCCACTGAGTTGTACCCTTAGTCCCTGCCTCACAGTTTTTAACAGATTATTAATGCAATGTGATATAAGACATGAATTGGAAATAATGGGGAGGTGCATGGATCACTGGTAAAGAAATGGCACGAGTACCAAAGAAAAAGCAGTGGAGTGGCAGAGTGCTCCACTCTGCATATATGAGTGCATAAAATAAATATTTAAATTTGCTTTGTACTTCAAAAATCATTATACTGATAAAATAGTAAAAACTACAAGCTATGTGCATCCTTTTTCCTTTCAGTTTTTGTAGTTAAATTCTTACTCGGATTAAGATTAGAAGTTGAGGGCTGGGGTTGTGGCTTAGTGGTAGAACTTGCCTTGCGTGTGTGAGGCACTGGATTCGATTCTTAACACCACATATAAATAAATGAATAAAATAAAAATCCATCAACAATTAAAAAAAAAAGATTCAGCCGGGTGCAGTGGCGTATGCCTGTAATCCCTGCACTTTGGGAGGCTGAGACAGGAGAATCACAAGTTCAAAGCCAGCCTCAGCAACGGCGAAGTGCTAAGCAACTCAGTGAGGCCGTGTCTCTACATAGAACACAAAAATAGGGCTGGGGATGTGGCTCAGTGGTCAAGTGCCCCTGAGTTCAATCCCCAGTACCAAAAAAAAAAAAAAAAAAGACTAGAAGTTGATTTACAAGTCTTGAACTTAAGCACTTTGTATACTTTATTTTTTTCTGAGCTATTGAAAGCTCTTGTGTATTTTCTCTTTTTTTTTAAATATTTTTTTAGTTGTTGATGGATCTTTATTTTATTCATTTATTATTTATATGTGGTGCTGAGGATCGAACCCAGTGCCTCACGCATACTAGGCAAGCACTCTACCACTGAGCTACAGCCCCAGCCCCTCTTGTGTATTTTCATTGACCTAAAATTTCAGAGAGATTGTTCCCAATCTGGGGTGTGGTTTTTTTTGGTGTCGGGACAAATTTAGGTTCCTTTAAACCTCTTTAAAAATCCAAAACTTGGGAGGCTGGGGAATATAATCCAGTGGTAGAGTGCTTGCCAGCATGCATGAAACCCTGAATTCGATCCTCAGTACCACAAAAAAAAAAAAGATCCAAAAACTTGAACTGGGAGTGTATAACCCAGTGGTAGAGTGCTTGCCTACCATGCCTGAGGCCCTAGGTTTGATCTCTCCAGCACTGCCAAGAATACATAAATTAGTTGGTAAAAATCCAAAACTTTGGTAAAAAGGAATAAGATGCAAAAATAAACCTGAATTCTCATAATATTAAACCTAACCTAATTGTAAATGTTTATACAGTTTTATATCTTTGCCTGCCTTTCTACTCTCTTAACTCCTCAGCCCCATTGACTTCTTGAAGCGTATAAATATATATATATATATTTTTTTTTTTTTTGGTAGTGGGGATTGAACTCAGGGGTACTCAACCACTGAGCCACATCCCCAGCCCTATTTTGTATTTTATTTAGAGACAAGGTCTCACTGAGTTGCTTAGCACCTTGCGGTTGCAGAGGCTGGCTTTGAACTCAATGATTCTCCTGTCTCAGCCTCCCAAAGTGCTGGGATTATAGGCATGCATTGAAGCACATAATTCTTTGTTATGGCAGCTTTCCTGTGCCTTGTAGGATGTTTAGCAGCATCCCTGGCCTCAATCCACTAGATGCCAGTGGTGCTTCATCCCTCTAGTTGTGACAATCAGAAATGTTTCTAGATATTGTCAGATGGTCCTTTGGAGACAAAAATCACCCTTGATTGAAAAACACTTCTTTAGAGAGAGGAAAATTATGCTTACCTTTCTTGTAGTTTTCTCAATGTTTGTTTTTGTTCAGGTTTGGAAGGCTTTATGGGGCTTATAATTAATAAGAATTTTTAGCAGAGGAAGAGCATTAATTTTATAAATGTTTTACAATGAAATCAGGAACCAGTTAATAAACTTTTTTTTTGGTCTTGGAGCTGGGGATTGAACCTAGGGTTTCCCGCATGGTAGGCAAGTGATCTACCACTGAGCTAAATCCCCAGTCCTAATAATCTTTGAACTCTTGAAAATACTGCCAAACTTGTAATGCTGCACTGAGGTTATGGTATTATTGTAATTGAAATTGTTATATTAAAATACTTAATGATAGCCGGGCGTGGTGGCTCACGCTTGTAATCCCAGCACTTTGGGAGGCTGAGACGGGAGAATTGCGAGTTCAAAGCTAGCCTCAGCAATGGCGAGGCACTAAGCAACTCAGTGAGACCCTGTCTCTACATAAAACACAAAATAGGGCTGGGGATGTGGCTCAGTGGTCGAGTGCCCCTGAGTTCAATCCCCAGTACCAAAAAAAATAAATAAATAAAATACTTAATGATAGTTAACACTTTTTGAATGTCTACTGTGTGCCAAGCATTTTGCCCTAAACTTACTAACTAGTGTTACATAAAATATTAGCATAGTTTTTGTCCTTTCTTGCTTATAATCTATTGGGAAAACTAATTAGACAACTAGACATAATTCATACTGTTCATTAATTGATCCTGTTTTTAGTCTGTCCAATTGTACTTTTCTAAACTCACTCTTGTCCTCTTCCTGCCCTCCGGTCTCCCCAACCTCCCCACCCAAACAGGACAGTAAGAGGTGTACATGCCTTATACCCTGTATTATTGAGCAGTTCATTGTTTAGGCCATTATAGATAAAGAAGTCCCCATCAATGTTTCCAAGGGCATTGTTACTTCTCTTTTTTTCAGATTGTAATTTAGGTGTTATTTCCTCCCAGAAGCTTTTCTGGCAGTACTCATACAACAATTGTGCAAAGAGTTAAGTGGCTTTCCTAGGTGTTTTTTTTGGGGGGGGAGGGGGGGGACAGTGCTAGTGATCAAACCCTGGACCTTATGCATGCTAGGCAAGTACTCTACCACTGAACCACATCCCTAGACCTGTATTTAATAAGTATGCCCTTACTAAACTGTATTGATAATTCTTTTTTACTGATTTTCCCACCAAAATTCAAACTTTGAGTAGTTGCTGGCCCCAAAACATTACACACAAAATTAATGGCACATAATAAGCATGTATACACTCTTGCTACTTCCCAGCCCCCACCCTACCCTTTGTGTATTGTTTTCAACCAAAACAGACAAGAGAAAATGCGCATGAAGTAATTAACAATACAAGAGTAACCACTCTTGGGGGCCAGGGCTGTGGCTCAGTGGCAGAGTGCTTGCCTAGCACATGTGAGGCACTGGGTTTGATCTTCAGCAGCACCACATAAAAAAAATAAAAGTATTTTGTCCATGTACAACAACAAGAAAAAAAAGAGAGTAAACACTGTAAAGTTTCTGGATATTTGAACCTTAAGATGGAGAAGGTTTTGCTGTTCTCCTTCTTTCTCTCTCTCTCAAATTGATTTTTTTGAGAACCCAAGATATTCTTTATATAGCCCTTTGCAGATCTAAACTATTTTTGTTTAGGAACATCTAGTATACTAAATATAATCTGGCTTACTCACACACTTTTGGGTTAAAAATGTCTTCTTGTGAAAGGAAAAAGAAGCTCTTGCATTAAATGTGTACATGAAAATATGTATATGGTTTTCAGAAACAATAAGGTTGAAAAAGTACATATATATGTCTTAGAAGAAAACCATTTATTACAAATTTGTTTTATTTGAGGTGTTTTAAACCTGTTACAAAATTCTGAACTCAAGAAGATACTATCTTTTTGGTTTCAGCAGTTTAAAAAAAGCAGATAAAAACTTTTGAAAAGAAAACACTGTGGCCACTGTTGGGGGAGAAAATAGTACAGTGTTTTCTGTGCTTAGACTTTCAAAGAATTAAACAAGTAGAAGGTTCATAGTTGGAATGTGGGGAACAGGGAATCAGTGGTGAATTTCAGAAACTCACTGAATGCACCTTCAGTGTTTGGTTTGGTTTGATTTGGTACCAGAGATTGAACCCAGGGGTGCTTAACCACTGAGCCCTATCTCCAGCCCTTTTTATTTCGAGACAGGATCTCACTAAATTGCTTAGGACCTCACTAAGTTGCTGAGGCTGGCTTTGAACTTTCAATTCTCCTGCCTCAGCATCCCTAGCCACTAGGATTATAGGCATGTGCCACCACGCCCAGAGCTTTAAGGGTTTTTAAATGGTTTTTAATTGTACTTTATAGGCTATCTGTATTAGTGATACTTATTTTTTCCCTTTTCAAAGCTTAATTTTTGTTCTCTTCAGAAATTTAAAAACTGAAGGATTATTTGGACAAGTCTTTTATGTATTCATTAGTTTATCAATTTGGCATAATGCATTGTTATCATATATAGATTTTTTTAATATATATTACAAAAGACAAATCCAAAGCTATGAAGAGGTAGCAGTAGGGGAGTGCCAAAGGTTGTTCAAAAGCCAATTAGATAACGAGGTTTTAAAAAAGGATTCTTAGGCAAACTTGCAATATAGTCCAAAACCAAATTTCTGAAAAGGTTTTATGTTCTCTATCACCAAAAAGCCCTCTCTGGGGCTGGGGTTGCGGCTCAGTGGTAGAGCACTTGCCTAGTATGTGTGAGGCACTGGGTTCAATTCTCAGCACCACATATAAATAAATGAAATAAAGGTTCATTAACATCTAAAAAAATAGTTTTAAAAAAAGCACTCTCTGATTCACATGCCCTAAATCGTTCAATTTACTTCATAGAGTTTTAGTATTATATTCAGAGGAAGCTCCCATCTTATTAGAATATACTTCTGCCTCCTTGAAACCTTCCTTAATTTTTCCAGACATAGCTATCAACCCTCCCTCTGTTCTTCTGCTGTCATAGCTTAGATTGCTCTGCTATAATTAATATTATTGCCACCTCATATTACGGTGTGTAGTGATGGTTCATTTAACCAAGTAGTTTATTTTTAGATAATCAGAATCTTGACAGCAGGGACCAAATTTACTTACTATCTCACTCATTGCTTATCATCTATAACAGGCTGACTCCTTGGATGAGTTTCTTTGGGACCTATTAAATTTGAGACACTGATTATTCTAGATGAAATTGTTCTCCAAGAAGTTAGTTATAGGAGCTGAGGCTCTGGAGAATGCTTAGTGCTGCGCATGTAAATTTCATAATTGTTCACATAAGTTTTTTTTGTTTTTGTCTTGGTTTTTTTTGTTTTCTTTTTGGTACCAGGGATTGAACTCAGGAGTACTCAACCACTGAGCCACATCCCCAACCCTATTTTGTGTTTTATGTAGAGACAGGGTCTCACTGAGTTGGCTTAGCGCCTCGCCATTGCTGAGGCTGGCTTTGAACTCACGATTCTCCTGTTTCAGCCTCCCAAAGTGCCAAGATTACAGGCGTGCGCCACTGTGCCCAGCTTGTACACATAAGTTGTTTTTTTTTTTTTTTTTAAATGTTTATTTTTTAATTGTAGGTGACAGAATATCTTTATTTTTGATTTTTATGTGGTGCTGAGGATCAAACCCAGTGCCTTATGCGTGCTAGGTGAGCACGCTACCACTGCGCCATAATCCCAGCCCCTTGTACACATAAGTTTTACTGCTGTTAATCCTCTTCCTGGTTCTTATTATTCTGAGCCATTAACGTAAGGGATGACCAAAGTTATCAGCTGACTCTTCCCACACTTCCTTTTTCCTCCAGCTAGAGCCTCCATTGCTCATAATTGGATAGCCCCATATATGGGAGTAGAAGGGATGTCCCTTCCATTCCCCTTATGCTGTAGCATTCTTACTTTCTCACTTGAGGTCCCGTTCTTTGCTTTTACTATTTTTTAAAATTATGGTTAAATATAACACAAGAAAAAAATTTGCCATTTTAACCATATTTAACTTAAAATTCTGTGAATTAATTACATTCACAATCACCATTGCCACCATCTCACAAACTTTTTCATCTTCCCCAATTAAAACTCAGTACCAGTTAAACATTAGCTTCTCATTCCACTTTAACCCAACCCCTGGTAACCTTTAACCTACTTTCTATTTCATGTATTCACCTACTTTTTACATATTTCATATAAGTAGAATTATCGTGTCCTTTTAAGCCTAGCTTACTTTACTTAGCATAATGTTTTCAGGGTTTATCCATGTTGTAAGCATGTCAGGATTTTACTCTTTATAGATGAATAATATTTCTATTGTATGGATATACCACATTTTATCCATTTGTCTATTGATTAACCTCTTTTATTTTTTAAAATAACTTTCTTCTCAATATAGAAATATATTCATTATTGTAGAAAATTAGGAGTACAGAAAATAATAATATTCAACCATAATTCTATCACCTGAGAAAAATACCATTAGGCTTATTTTTTTTTTCCCATCTTTTTCTGTTTCTTTTTTTTTTTTTCTCCCTTTTTTTGTTTTGTAGTACTGAGGATTGAATCCAAGGACACTCTACCACTGAACTACATCCCCAAGTCTTATTTTTTATTTTGCATAGGCTCTCACTAAGTTGCTGAGGCTGTCCTCAAACTTGAGATCCTCCTGTCTCTATCCCCTGAGTAGCTAGAATTAGCATATACTTATTTTTTAAATTTTTTTAAAGTTGTTGATAAAACTTTATTTTTATTTATTTATATGTGGTACTGAGAATCAAACCCAGTGCATCACACATGCTAGGCAAGTGCTTTACCACTGAGCTACAGCTCCATCCCAGCATATATTTTTAACATTTCTAAGATTACAGCTAGATGTACAATTTAAAGATCCTTTCTTTTTTAAATAGCTTTAGGTTATAAAAAATAGTTCAGTTTTTTTAAAAATATTTTTTAGTTGTAGATGGACACAATATTTTATTTATTTTTATGTGGTGTTGAGGATCAAACCCAGTGCCTCACACATGTGAGGCAAGCACTCTACCACTGAGCCACAATCCCAGCCCCATAAAAAATAGTTTTATATCACTAAAAACTTGTTAATCATCACTCTGAGTGTCTACATATATTTTAGTATATGGCTATGCCATAATTTAACATTTTTATTATGTATAATAAAGTTTTGATAATAAAAGAATTATGTTGAATTTTTCTATATGTATTTATTTTCATTTCTGATTCCTTTCAAATAGATTCTTGGAAGTGTGGTTACTGGCTGAAAAGGCATGAATATTTTTAAAACTCTTCATCCGTTATTGTCAAATTGCCTTTCACAGAGAGCATACCAGTATCCCTGTTTCATCAGACTCTTGGCACCAGAGACTAACATAAGGTGCTCCCAGAATATAATATCTAATGACAACAATAAGCTTTAGTGCAAACCCACATTAATGGATTATGTTTCATGCTAGCCTTTAGAAATAAGCAGGTACTGAGCTAGAAGAACTGAATATGAAGGACAGTGACTTAAGAAAGTATGTACAAAGCTTATAGTCCTCAAAATCTGTATCCATCATCCTTATAAAACCCCACTTAATTATTCTTTAAAAATCTATTCTTTCACCCAGTTATAGGAAGAAGTCAATAAAAGATGCATTTCTTTATAAGTGCCATTATACACTCAAAGGGAATAGCAATAAAACTTGATTTTTTTTTTAGTTGTTGAAGGATCTTTATTTTATTCATTTGTTATTTATATGTGGTGCTGAGGATCGAACCCAGTGCCTCACGCATGCTAGGCAAGTGCTCTACCACTGCGCTACAGCCCCAGCCCAAAACTTGATTTTTTAAAAAATAATTTTTTTAGTTGTAGATGGACACAGTATCTTTTTTTTTTGGTACCAGGGATTGAACTCAGGGGTACTCAACCACTGAGCCACATCCCCAGCCCTATTTTGTGTTTTATGTAGAGAAAGGGTCTCACTGAGTTGCTTAGCGCCTCGCCGTTGCTGAGGCTGGCTTTGAACTCATTATTCTCCTGTCTGACACAATATCTTTATTTTATTTATTTTTATGTGGTGCTGAGGATCAAACCCAGTGCCTCACGCATGCGAGGCAAGCGCACTACCACTGAGCCACAATCCCAGCCCAAAACTTGATTTTTAAAACATCTGTTAATTATCAAAACTGTAGCTAGTCCTTATCCTTGGATAAGGACTTGGATACCAAAAAGAGAATTCAGATCTTGCTGAACCAAGAGGGCAGTAATTAGCAAAAACTATAGTCATATGTAACTTTGTGAACCTCCTCTAGCCATAAGAAGTCATTGCTGTGTAGGAAAAAAGAGACCATCCAGTGTACCCAATACCATATTTCACTGCATAATCATCACAGATTTTATGCCAAATATTTTTTGCAAAAAAGTGAGGTGTGACTATTATGTGACACCTTATTTTTAAATGTACCAGTATTACTTAAAAATCAATTATTACTAAACTAATTGTGCAAGATTAAGATGCATGAACTACTCAATAATATACATTAATGCAGTTGCCATGATTATGGGGTGAGACACGGTAGAAAATAGATGACTGCTGTAATGAATGTATGTGCTATACTTAGTAGCCGATGAAGGCAGGGCTTGTTAAAGTATTTGGTAGCAGCATAATGGGGCCTCCCAGAATGTCTTAAAATGACTGAGTTCTATAGAGACAGTTGAACTGATTCTGAAGAAAGCTTGGGCCAAAATTACAGTCCTGGAGGTGCTGGGCGTCTTTATTGGAGGCACTAGTGGTGCTGTTTCTAACCTAGGCCAGTTTACCCTTCCTTAGGCAACCTGGTGGCCCAGGCACCCCATTGGCATAGTGCATTACAGCCCAGAACTCCTGGGCTCAAGCAGTCCTCCTACCTCAGCCTCCCAAGTAGCTGGGACTACAGGTGTGCACCACTGCAACCAGTGGGTGGTGCTATTTCTAAACTTTGATATGAACCCGTGTCTAACATTGGAAAGTTGAGATCTGACAGCATTCATGATGTTAGGATAAATTATATAGGAGATACTCATTTATTCAGTAGATCCGATGTCAGGACTCATGATGTTAGGATAAATTATATAGGAGATACTCATTCATTCAGTAGATCTGAGTGTATTATGTGATAGACACTTGGAAGTACTATGTCTATAGACTTGGTCTGTGTTCCCAAGGAGTTTACCTTCCAGTAGGGTCAAAGATTTGCAAACACAGGTATACTACAGGACAATTCTATATAATAGCAATACCAATGAAATGCAGTGGGTGCATAAACTACCTTAATTTTTCACAGAGAGAGGAGCATCTGACCTGAGTGTTAGATAGATGAGAATTTGCAAGGTGGAGATGCAGGGAATGGTTCTTCTAAATAATGAAAGCAACACATGAAAATGCTGTGGGCTTAACAGGACGAAATGTTTTCTGTTAACTACAAAACACGCCCATAGTGTTAGAGCAGAAAATGAGAGCAAGTGTGTCTTCTTTTGAACTGGGGTTTCAATATGTCTCTTTTCCATAGCTCAAATGCCATCCTTTATCTTGGCTATCTTTAAGTGAGGAAAGTACACACACACATTTTGACATAAAGGGGATTTTTGGTTGAAAACTGACCTAAGTACTGGTATAATGGCTAGTTCAATAGTCTTTGTTTTCTTGTCTGCTCTTTCTTCTTATTCTGTATATAGGTTGTATAGGTTTATACTTAAACCAAACAGTATAAAATTGCTAGAGGAAATGAAGTCTCTGTATGCAGTGCATACAATTTGCTTTGTGAATTTAACAAGTTCCTTATCTCTTATTTTACCTAAAAAGGCAGGGGAGATATCTAACTGATCCTACACAGCAAAACAATTATGATTTGATAGTTTATTTTTTTAACCTTTTTTTTAGATGTTGATGGATCTTTATTTTATTAATTTATTATTTATACGTGGTGATGAGGATCGAACCCAGTACTTCACACATGCTAGGCAAGCGCTCTACCACTGAGCTATAGCCCCAGCCCCTGATAGTTTCTTATAATTTGTGTCCAGGAGCCTTATATAACCATATCATTTGCTCATCAGGAAGAAAGGAAGGAATGTTAGAAATAAAATATTCTGTCCTTTTTAACTTCTAGTATTTCATTCTCTGTATTTTAAAATTAATTCTCCACCCCTTTCTGGGTCTTTTTGTTCATCTTTTATACCACCCCATTGAAAACAACCATGAATAAATGTATTTCTATTTAACAATCTGAAATGGAATTCATCTTAGTTTTCACACTAAAACCACATATTTCAAACTAGAAAGAGAAAGATGTACAATCTCTGGAAGAGATTTCAGCCTTTGGAAGAAAAGCTTGAATACAAGGAAAATTCATGAATGTATTGGTTTTCTGTTTTTTTGTACTTTATTAGCATGTCTCACTGAGTTGCTTAATGCCTTGCAAAATTGCTAAGGCTGCCTTTAAGCTTCAGCCTCCTTCAGGCTTGCGCCACTGTGCTCAGCAAATATATTGTTTTTGACCTTATATTTTCTTATTTTGTAGCCAGAGAGATGTTATCCGTTTATCTGTACTGTTTTTCTTCTGTCTCCATTTGGCCTATATTCTGAGATAGGCTATATTCTCTGATAAGTTTTACATGAAACCATGGAATTAACTTTTTGGAGAGAGTGTGTGTGTGTGGTGCTGGGGATTGAACCCAGGGCTTTATGCATGTGAGGCAAGCACTCTACCAACTGAGCCCTCTACCAACTCCCCAGCCCAATGAAGTTGACTTCTTAGGAACAAATAAATGTTTTAAGCATGAGAATGATGTAGTAAGAAGGAAACTAAACAGGAAGCAGAGAAGCCCAGGTTCTATTCAAGTATTCAATTTGCACTTAAACAGTTATTTATTCTTAGGTATGTTGCTTAATCCAGAGCTCTTGTCCTCAGTATTTATTTCTTTTTTTTTTGGTACTGGGGATTGAACTCAGGGGCACTCAACCACTGAGCCACATCCTCAGCCCTATTTTGTGTTTTATGTAGAGGCAGGGTCTCACTGAGTTGCTTAGCACCTCGCCATTGCTGAGGCTGGCTTTGAACTCGCGATTCTCCTGTCTCAGCCTCCCTAAGTGCTGGGATTACAGGCTTGAGCCACCGCG
>PVHX01010514.1:0-69618 GCA_004024805.1 Geosciurus inauris
GCCTCCCGGTGATCCTGTACTCACACATACACGAGCGAAATTCCTGCGTGGGATGTTGAGCTGCAGAATGATGCCAGGAAGCTGGCTGGAAAACGGCACCTCCACCACTTCCAGCTTTGGTCCCTGAGAGCCTAGCGCAGAGTGAACTGTCTAAGCCGCCATCTTGGAACCGGCCCCCATGTGTTAGCACTTTATCAGTTATATATGTCTATAGGTAATTAACCAATTTTAAGTATTTATAATTTTAAACACGTATACAACACAGAAAATGAGATATATAAAATAAATCCTTTTTGCTACCAATCATATAATTCATAATAGATCTTGTATTATACTATATATAATTTTCAATTCCCTCTTATTCTATAATGATATTTTCTAAGGAAACCTTAAATGCTACTTCTGATTTTTAATTCATGCACTTTATTTTATGAATGTAGCCAAATTTCTCCAAACGTTTTTAGATATATGGCCATTTAGTGAAGAACAAATATCGAAATGAATTCCAGAGTGACGTCTATAATTTGGACATTGTATGAAGAAAAAACATTGAAATCAATTCCAGAATTTTCCATTCCATTGAAAGAAATATTTTTTTTTTTTGTACTGGGGATTGAACTCAGGGGTGCTTAGAACTGAGCCACATCCCCAGCCCTATTATTTTGTATTTTATTTAGACATAGAGTCTCAATGAGTTACTTAGCGCCTTACCATTGTTGAGCTGGCTTTGAACTAGTGATCCTCTTGTCTCAGCCTCCTGAGCTGCTGGGATTAGAGACGTGTGCCACTGTGTCCTGCTCTAGTTTTAATAGCAGAGGAGATTCACAACTACTTTGGAAAACTTCTGAATTTTCAAAGGACCAAAGATACTTTCAACTCTAAAAAAATTCTGGTGTGAAATGAGACTGACTTGAATTCAGTTTAACATTCCTTTTAAGTTATCTAAAGAGTAAGTCAAGGTGTCCCTTCTATTTCAGTGGAGGAAATAAAAGTTTACTGTATTTCTAATTTTTCCAAATCAAATTTTAAGTTCAGCATGCAAAGCATTTTTCAAATTTTGTTTTATGATTACCATAAGGATATGATCATCAGAAGGTATTTTAAACTCACTCTAATCATACAATTACATTAATCTAATCATCAATTTCATCAATCTAATGCAGACAACACTTATTTTTCATGGTAATTTTATTCAGTATCTTGCAGTCCAGACACACTAAAAATGCACTTATTTAAACAAATGAAATTGGAACAGTCAGTGAAAAAAGACTGAATCTGATGGGATTTTTAAGTAAATGCCGACTTCAGTATTCAATTTATTTATTCAATGAGAAGGTAATTGACAGATAAAGAAAAAAAATGATATGTTTTAATCAGATTCTAAATTCATACCTTAGCCCTGTGACGGAAGGTACAAAACAGTACAGAAAGGTACATTTCCCTTCTCTGAGCTTCTTACTAAAGAAGCTTTAAAAGTTACAAACAGTAATCTTGTAAAATTGGCACAGTCTACACTTTTCAGCAAAGGAGAGGCTTGAGTCATACTGTAAAATGTAGACAATAACTTAGCAATCATCATCTAGAGAATCTTGCACTATGATGTGCTCTTTTACTATCTGATGCCGTCCTTGCAGATGTGAAAATACTACTGTGTAACAACAGTAATGACACTAACAGGGGAACAATGACTTGTATGGGTCCTAATAGGACCAACTGTGACAGTCCCACTGGCTAAAGCAATCAAACAAAACATCTTCACAACTGGGAAAGTTTAAGGAGATTAAAAAATCTTCACCAAAGGCAATTACAATGAGGAAATGCCATTTGAAATCAAACTTTTCTATCTTCAACTGAGGTTATTATCATCAGAGGTAAAGTATGGAAAGAAAGTGATATATAAATATTATGAATCTCTGAAGATCAGTTCCAGTTGTTCTACCTTTACTGATCAGTTGTAAAAAGAAAACTGGCACTTTTTTTCAGATTTTTGACTGAACTAAATTAAATTATTGATTTTGTCGGACCAAAAAAAAAAAAGGGTGAAATGTCAGTCCTTTCATTTGATTTGTCTAATAGAATTAACTCTATTTATTTTCTCCCATTAAACAGTTTATTTCAGTCTTTTTCTCTTCATATATTTGTCTTCTTGTGTTAGTCAGCTTTTCATTGCGTGTCCACAATACCTGACAACAACAAAATAGAGAAGGAAAAATTCATTTTTGCCTCATGGTTCTAGATGTTTCGTCCATGGTTGACTGAGTTCCTTTACTGTGTGCCCAGAGTGAGGTAGAACATTATGGTGGACTAGAGTCATGGAGGAACGCTGCTCCATTTGTGGCAGCCAGGAAGCAGAGGGGTGTAAGGAGTCACAGGGAAGATGTACCCTTTCAGGAAACACCCCCAGGGATCCATCTCCTTGAGCTATATCCCCTACTACAGTTATCAACTGGTCAGTTCATTCAAACTAAGATGTACTGATTAGATCACAGCTTATGGCTCTCACAGTACAATCATTTCACTTCTGAATATTTCTGCATTAACATAGGTGCTATTGTGGGACACCTCATAGCCAAACCATAATCATCTGCCCCTGGCTCTCAAAAGTTCACATCCATCTCACACTGCAAAATGCATTTAGTCTATCTCCAAGAGTTTGATATTCTCAACATTTTCAGCATTGCTTAAAAGTCTAAGTCCAAAGTGTCCTCTGAGACTCAAGGCTCAGACTCTGAGGCTCTGAGACTCTTGGCTCTGAGTACCTATAAAAATCAACACTAAGCTACACATATCCAATAAACAGTGTCACAGAGTAAACATACTCATTCTAAAAAGGAGGAATAGGAATATAGAGAGGATCTATTCAAAGCAAGACATCAATACAAGAGGACAAATATTTTTTGTAGCTCCATCTTTGGCACTGAGGCATGTGGTGACAAGAAAAAAGGGTTTGGGCAGCTCTAATACTTTGGCCTTGCTAGTTGTAGGAATTATGGCCTCTTTTTTAACCTGGCTGACTTTGCAGCCAGCAGTTGTTTTCCACAGAACAGTCCACATGACTGGCATCTGCTAATTCCTGGGGTCACTATTCCAGGTTTGGAACTTAACCTTTAAAGTTTCATACAGTCTCCTATAATGGGACACCCACAGACATTTCAATCCTGCTACACTTTGCCTGGCCTCCCAGGTCTTCCTTTGAAACCTCAGAAGTTTCCATGACCTCCTTAACTCCAGCTTTCTGCATTCCTGCAGAAATGGTATCATAAGGATAATTCCAAAGTCGTCTTCCAGTTTGAGCAGTAGCTGAGCCCCCTGGAATTAAAGCAGCAGTAGCTTCTGAGTGCCCAGATGGCTGAACATGATAAAAGAATTCTCCACACACCTCATGAGTTTAGGGTGTCCACATGATCTCTTCTCTAGGGATTTTCATTTCAAGACCCTTGATCTTACAATGCATGTGCTCTTGCAAATTCCTGAGATGCCCTCATGCCAACATTCTTAGTGTCCTTATGCAAGTTACTAAGCATCTTTTTTGTGGCTATAATCTCTTCAACAATTACATCTTCTTCAACTCATTTCCTTGCACTTTTATGGCCAAACTCCAAGTTTTAATGTCCTTCAAATCAAGTTTCTGCTCCTGATTCTTATAGTGCACCCAGCTAAAAGTTGCCAGCAAAATCTATGGCACTACTTGAATGTTGTGCTTCATTGAGATTTTCTCCACCAGAATAATTAGTCTATCACCTTTAAATTCAGCATTGCAGAAACTCTCAGTTCATGGCCAAACAGTAGATGAGTTCTTTGCCAGAATATAACATGAGTGGCTTCTAATCTAATTCCCAATAGAGGTCTCGTTTCCCTCTGAAAACTCATGAGCACAGTCAGCATTTCTATAAACATTCTGTTTTTCTTAACTCATACCAGAATCATCTGTTCAGATCTGCTTTAAAATTCTAGGGCTTCTTTAGCCTACACTTAAAAGCTTCTCTAAGTTCCTCCCACAAACCAGCTGCAGAGGCATCTAAACCACACAGTCACTTTACTCCCCGCAAAACTCCACTTCTTGGTCCCAATTTCTATTTTAGCCAGCTTTCATTACTGTGACTAAAGTAACCAACAATAAAAACTTAGCACAGGAGAAGTTAATTTTGATTCATGGTTCTAGATGTTTAGTCCATGATTGGCTGAGTCCATTATTGTGGGCCCAGGGTGATGTAGAATATTATGGAAGAAGGGTGTGGTAGAGAAACACTGCTCCATTTATGGCAACCAGGAAGCAGGGAGGGGAAGAAGGGGACACAGGGAAAATGAACCCTTTCCAGGCATGGTCAGTGACTCACCTCCTTCAGTCAGACCCCAATTATTACATTTACCAATCAGGCAGTCCTTTCAATCTAGTATGGACTGATTATGTAATAGCCCTTATAATCCAATCGTTTTGATTCTGAATATTTCTGTATTAACACAAGAGCTTTTGGGAGATACCTCATATCCAAACCATAATAATTTCTTACTGATCCCTTCAGCTCTGAGTTCCACTTAACCTTACTTACTTCTATGTTCTAAGGCAACCTTACACCCATGTTTGTAGCAAAGGGAAATTATTTCTAACATTTCCTAGATTGTCTTTGTTGGTGTAGAAACTAGGTTTTAGGTCTTCTTTCATTAAAATACACACAGATGGAATTAGGAGAGAAAAAAAATTTACTTCTAACCTTTCAAGGTTTTTCAGCCAGGTCTGAGAATTAGACCAACATAAGAAAGACCAGAAGGATAAGTGAACACAAATTCTTCTAATGTAAGTTTTTTATGGTATAGTAAATTTCATAAGGAATGAAGACCCAAAGGCACACTTAAAATTGAATACTTAAACTGAATTGGACAAATAGTGGTATGTTGTGAAAAAACAACTAAATTATTGGTTGAGGCTAAAATAAGATCAGAGTTATTTAAAAATATTCCATACAGAATTTTCTGTCTTAGATTTTTTTGTCCTCGATAATAGGAATGCCACTTTTCTTCTAATATAAGGGCATCTTTTACATAGGAATTTTATATCTTGCTTATAATAAACAGAAAGAAGGGCAGAGTGATATTCTTGTACTACTTACTGTTTTTCAAGCTGTTTTTAAGTTAAAACAGTCAACACGCCCAGGTGTCATAGGATGGGATAGCATATTCTTAACTCCTCAAAACCAAATCCATCAACACAATAAAAAGGATTGCATTTAATGATCAATTAGGATTCATGCTGGGGATGTGATGTCAGTTTAACATTCAAACATCAATCAATGTAATACACTATATAAATAGGTAAAGGACAAAAACAACATGATCACTTCAACAAATACATAAAATGTATGTGATGAGACAAATTCAAATAACTTTCATGATTAAATAACAAAAAAGATAACTTTCAATAAAGTAGGAATATAAGAGAACTTAGATATCTGATAAAGACTTTAAAAACAAAAAACACATAGCTAGCATCACATCTGCATCATTTCACAGTGAAAGATTGAATGCTTTCAAGTAAGCTCAGTAACAAGCCTCATAATTCTGTTGTTGCCATTCTATTCAACATTGTAATGGTTTTAGTGTCAGCAACTAGGCGAGAAAAGTTAATAATTCCATCCCAATAGAAAAAAAAAGAGAAATAAAAAGGATCTCTTTTTTGCAGATAGCACAGTTATATATAGAAAATACTAAGCAAACTGCTAAAAAACTTAGAACAAATAAATGTATTATGCAAGATTACTACATACATAGGACATATTTTTAAAAAGATGATTGCATTTGTTTCTATATGCTGAAAATATCAACTTGAAATGAAATTAAAACAATTCTATTATCACATAAATGAATAACATGCTTAGAGATAAATATAATAAAAGTGTAAGGCTTATATATTGAGAACTATAAAGCCTTGTTGAAAGAGATTAAATAAGACATAGCAAAGACATCCCCTGTTCATGTATTGAAAGATTTAATTTTATTAGGATAACAGTAGTGCCCAAATTTCTCTACAGGTATAATCCTTATCAAAATATCATTATGGTTCTTTTGGACAAATTGACCAACTGATCCTAAAATTTACATGAAAATGTGGAAGACCCATATTAGCCAAACAATTTTAAAGCAGACCAACTTTGAAGGACTCACACTTTATTATTTCAAAACATAATACAAAGACGAAGTGATCGAGACATTGTAGCACTGACATAAGAATGGACATAAATATACTGATGAAATAGAATTCAGAGGCCAAAAATAAACTGATAGGATAGTGATGAGCTAACTTTCAGTAAAAGTTTCAATAAAATTCAAAAGGGAAAGAATAATATTTTCAATAAATGGTGCAGAATGAGTGGACAGCTTCCTGCAAAAGAATAAAGTCAAAGCCCTACATCACCTCACATATATAAATCAACTCAGACTGAATCAGAGACTTACACATTATAGCCTAAACTATAAAAATCTTGAAGAAAATAGTAATAAAGTTTTGACATGTTGAATTAGGTAATGCTGTCTTAGAAATGACACCAAAAGGGCTGTGGGTTGTGGCTTAGCAGTTGAGCGCTTGCTTCTCACATGTGAGGCACTGGGTTGGATCCTCAGCACCACATAAAATAAAGGTATTATGTTCATCTACAACTAAAACAAAACTAAAAAAAAAATGACCCCAAAAGTATAAGCAATGAAGCAACCAATAAATTGGATTTCATCAAAATTAAAATTTTTCTGCTTCAAAGAATATTACCGACGAATTAAAAAGAAAACAAAACTTACAGAAAGTTAAACGTAGAGTTATTATATGCTATTTTGTGGATTTTTATATCCTTCAAAATTTATATATTGAAATGTAATCATTATTATGCTATTATTAGCAGGTTGGGCCCTTAGTATGTGATTAATTAAAGAAGGCCCAGTTCTCATGAATACAATACTGTCCCCACAAAAGAGACCCCCAAGACATACTTGTCCCTTCTTCCATGTGAGGGTACAATGAAAAGGCTTCATCCATGAGCCATAAAGTGGGCCCTTAACAGACACAGAAGCACCTAAACTCTAAAATGATCTAGCTTGATAAAAGACATACCTTTTATTATTCATTCTTTCATGATTCAGATTTTATCATTTGAGAATTAGCACACAGACTTTTCAATTTGTACATAATTTTTAATATTTTTTTAAAAAAATTGAAGTCTGTGTATTGTGATTATTTTTGAAGCAATTATTTGAGTGATTTTGCAGCATCAAATTTGTAGACAAATTTTTCTTAGGTGAATATCAGAATATCTTCAAATGTTGAAAAGCTATTACGTAAGTTCCACCAATTCACAATTTAATATATATGTTATACACTCCAAGTTTTAATCTTTCATAGCACATTAACAGAATTATTAGGAAAACCAGACTATGATGACCAAAGAGAGCAATGATCAAAGAATGGCTTTCTTTAAGAAACAAGTCTACAATAAAAAAAAAAAAAAAGGACAGCAGCTCAGGAAGCTGAGGCAGGAGGATCTCAAGTTCAAAGCTAGCCTCAGCAACTTAGCAAGGCCCCAAGCAACTTAGACTCTGTCTGAAAATAAAAAAAATAAAAAGGGCTGAGGATGTGGCTCAGTGGTTAAACACTTCTGTGTTAAATCTCTGGGTAGCGAAAAGAAAAGAAAAGAAAAGAAAAAGCCATGGAAATGGAATTTAAGATATTTAACACATATTAAATATGCAACTGTGAATCAAATTCCAATTTATTATGGTTTGTATTTTAGGAAATAGATACTACCTTTCTGTGGTAAGCAAACACCTGATAGTTGAAGCCTTCCATAATTCAATATCCCACTATATTCTGGTTGTACAAAAAAAAAAAAATGAACAGCAAATGATTTCACCTCTTAAAAAATCATTTGCCCTTATAAAAATGGAATAAGTAGAATTACCTCCTTCTTAAAAGTGATTTTATGGTCCTTAAAACCTTGCATTTACAAAAACTGATAAAAAGCATCCTCATGATTGTACAAGAAGGGAGACAAGACAAAGTATATGATATTAATCAGAGTTTTCTTCATTGTTTCTGCTTCTTCAGAAGCTGGATTCTCCTCAGTTTGGTTTCTTCCTGTTCTGCAGGGAAATCTTTTAAAGTCTTGGTTAGCAACTTTGGCCTGTTTTCCCTTTGGTCTTCTTTTCCCTCTTGTTTTCACTTCTTCATCTGAAGACGTATCCTTCCACTACCTATTTTGGCTTTGTTTCCTCTTTTTCAGGAGCATATTTAGCTGACACTCCTGAAGATCTGTTGGGCTCTTCTTTGATCACCCCTGGGGTAAAGCTACCCTCTTCTTGATCATCTTGGCAGTGGGGAGGGTACCTGTTAGATTCCTGAGTGTTGTGGCCTTGGAGAACCTTTGTAAAGCTGGGCTGCCTGCCTCTGCTACTCCTCCCATCCAGTGTTTATTTTTAATAATACAGTCCACACCAGCTTCAGGGTCTGTAACAAAGCAGCGAAGCCAGATCATTGATATTCTCACACTCTACCGGAACCATTTTTGGCCGTGGCTGTGAACCATTTTACATGGCTGGTACAATAAATCCCACCCTGGCTTAGTTATGCCAGTTAGATCCTGCTGTGCTCCTGAACTGAAGCCTCCAGGTCCTACTCCTTATTTTTCAGTCTTTGCATGACATTATAAATGTCAGGGAACCTCAGATTTTCCTTTTCTGCTTGCTTTATTATATTAACATGATTTCCTAAGCCTTTCTGCTGCTTAAGTACATAGAGATGGAAATAATAATCCTTTTTCCATTTTATGGTTTTTGTAAGTCTGTGACTAAGTAAATTTAGAAACTCAGTCAATTCAGTTCAATGTGTAGTCAAACCAGCTGTTGGTCAATTAAAATGACCTAATGTTTCAGTGATAAACAGAGCCTAAGTTTATTGAAATACTAAGCATAGACATTATAAATTAGAATACATTTTCCCAAACTGATTGTTTTCTAATTCCTATATGATTTTGCCAACCACAAAACTTGTTTTGTAAATATAGTTTAATGTTTATGTAGTAGTCATAACAGTTGGATTTGTATTGAGTTCCACAACCATTAAATGTGATATACAGGTTTCTTAGCTATGTGTACAAAGAACAGGTATTTGCAGATACAAGGTCCAATTGGCAATATATTTGCATATTATCTAATTTCCCTGCAAATAATCTTTGGTTTTTATTTTTTTGCATCTGGAAATATCATACACTCATTTTAAAGTCACTGAAATTTAATTAAGACCCATGCAAATTTTATGCAATTTAATTGTAATTATTAAAACATTTCTTAATGTTTAGCTGATTAGCTTATTTTCAAATGTATCTTCTCTTATTATATAGATTGAATTATTTCTGTAGATACTTTTGTTAAATTGTAGGGACTCTTGAAGTCCAAAAAGCTTCTTTACTATTGTCTTCAATTATAAAAGTCATTGTTATCACACTATTGTATTTACTGAATACTTGAGAAATGACAAAAGGATGAAGTCCAAGGGACATAATTAGAACTGCAAAGTAGCTGTTGCTATCAGTCTGCAGGTGCAATCTCTCCTGTGGTCCTCTAAAAATCATCTGGAGCCAGGCGTGGTGGCTCACGCTTGTAATCCCAGCACTCAGGGAGGCTGAGACAGGAGAATCGCGAGTTCAAAGCCAGCCTCAGCAATGGCGAGGTGCTAAGCAACTCAGTGAGACCCTGTCTCTACATAAAACACAAAATAGGGCTGGGGATGTGGCTTAGTGGTCGAGTGCCCCTGAGTTCAATCCCCAGTACCAAAAATAAAAAATAAAAAATAAAAAAAATAAAAATCATCTGGTCACAGCTTTGAGTTCCTTAAATATTTAAATACCTTATTTGCTATTAATCTTTTCAATGCTTTCTTTGTTATAGCTCTTGTGTTATTTTGATATCTGTATAGATAACCATCTTGGTTTCTTGACCCCCTCTTGACTGCCACGTTTTCAGTCCCAACTATGTACAAAGCACATGTGCTGTCACTATCAACAGTGCAGTTGTTGTGCACTGTTTCAGTCTTCTGTCCTCTCCATTTCAATATGCCTCCCTCTGAAATGACCCTTTGTCTTCCCAGATTGGTCTCTCTTCTGCTACAACTACGATTCTTTGATCCAGGACCTACAGTAAACTTTAAGGCAATACCTGTTTTTAACTCCTCTACATCCTTCAACACCTTCCATAACTTAGTTTCCACAATCCATTCTTGGACTAATCTATTTGCATGTAGTCTCACTTCTCCTTGCTGCTCTCTCTTGATTAATCCACTTGGTTAGATGATAAACCTGGTTAAATCCAATTATCTGTCTATCATTCATCTGCAGTGTTGTAGCTCACTTGGGTGGGAAAAATAATCATAAACTATTCTGATCACATGCACTTAAAAATGTGACCAATTACCTGGCATTTAATGTTGCCTAGAAGTACTTTTATATTATGTTTGTCTAAAAGTCTACCTACTCTCATAGAAAACTATGTCATACCTTTTTCTCATACCGAATATTCCTCCTTTCTTCTCCATGATAACTCCAATTTCTACTAAAAAATAAATAAAAGCCATTAGAACATAACTTTCTCATGCTGCCACCACCACATACACCATATAAACTGCCTGCATTTAAATCTCTGTACTTGTTGCTATGTATATTTGTGCTTTTAACTACAGTCAAACCCTCCACTTATAGACTAGCTTTCAACCCTTCATGCCTATTCAAATCAGTCTCTGCACTTATCCTCAATTTCTTTATTATTAAAAATTGCCTTCCTACTAGATTAATTCAATCAACATGTAAATATGCTGTAACATCTTCTATCTTTTAAAAATGTACATTAGAGGGCCTGGGGTTGTAGCTCAGCGGTAGAGTGCTTGCCTAGCCTGCGTGAGACACTGGGCTTGATTCGCAGCACCACATACAAATAAATAAAATAACTAAAATAAATTTTTTTTAAATGTGCATTATAGCTGGGCAAGGTGGCACACATTTGTAATCCCAATGACATGGGAGGCTGATAAAGGATCACAAGTTAAAGGCCAGCCTCAGCAACTTAGCAAGGCTCTAACCAGTTTATTGAAAACCAATCTCAAAATAAAATAATAAAAAAAGGGGCTAAAGATGCAGCTCAGTGGTAAAACATGCCTGGGTTAAATCCCCAGCACCACACCGCTCTAAAATATAAAATACTACAGTTGGCATCTCCACATCTATTCTTGTTTCTCTGATAGCATTTCTCTGTGCTCAGTGTATGATGTAGTTAAACCATGGGATCAGAAAAAAGAAAACTGGTTTAATTATTGATCTTGTATCTACTAGCCATGTTATCTTAAATAAAGCATTTATGCCTTTGAATCTATTTCTTGACCTATTACAGATTGAGCAGCCCTAGTCTGTAACTCCAAAATTCAGATGCTCCAAAATCCAAAGTTTTTGGACTTCCAACATGATGTGACACATAGAAAATTTCACATTTGACCTCATGTGATGGGAGACATTCAAAGTTCAAGTACACCAAAAATATAGCATAAAATTACTTTCCGACTCTGTGTATAAGGTGCATATGAAATATAAGTAAATTTCATGTTTAGATTTGGGTTTCATTCCCAAGATATCTCATTATGTATAGAAGAATATGTCAAAATTTTAAAAATATTAAATATGAGAACCTTTTTTTCCCAAGCACTTCAGATAATGGATGCTTAACCTATAAATAGAAATGTCACATTGCCTCTAAAAACATAAAGGTAATTTTGAGGTATTGCCTGGAAACACTCAATGCACTTTAAGTGTGGTAACATAATGTTTGCCATAAATTTATAAGGTAGATTCTATTATTATCCTCAATTTATGGATGAGGATGTCAAAGACACAAGAGGTTAAGATGTATAAAATATTTCATTTAGTAAGGTACAAAACTGAATACTGGAATTCCATCATGCTAAAACTCAGTTTTTTTCTAGTGGAAGAGTATTTTATTTCCACCAAAATTCATTCTGCTTTTTTTCAGTATCAATAGAATTACAGCAGGCACGAATCTGACCAAGAAGATTATATTTCCTAGCTTTTATTGCAGCTAGTTTCCAGTACAAAATGAGCCAAAGCAATAGGTGCTACTCCTTGTAATGGTCCTTAAGACAGCAGACATTATCTTTTTCATATTCCATCCTGTCTATCAAATGGCCTATACCCCAAAGTGGCAGCAATCCAGGTTCAGCTATGTAACCATAATACTCTAGGGCAGGGGTCAGTACAATGTGAGCCAAATACATTTTATTTCCTGTTTTTTGCAAATGAAGTTTTACTGGAACACAGGGACATCTGCTTATTTATATATGGTCTATGGCTGCTTTTACAATAAAAGAGCAGAACCATCATTATTGATATAAATAGTACAGTATAAGGATTTTCTCTTTAATTTCTTAAAGATATGTATATGCACATGTATATACATATATATATTCTAAAATTACCTATTTAAAATTTTTTGGAGTCTGTAATTGTTTAAATTAATTTAGACTATGAGAATATGATAAATTATCCTTACCATTGTGATGTCTTCTATCATACTCATTTATTTTCTTACTAATAGACCTTGCTTTGCTTACATAGATTTCACACATGAATTTTTAAAAATTTTTTTTTAGTTGTTGATAGATTTTTTTTATTCATTTACTATTTATATGTGGTTCTGAGGCTCAAACCCAGTGCCTCACGCATGCTAGGCAAACGCTCTATCACTGAGCTACAGCCTCAGCCCCAGATTTCACACATGAATTTTCAGGAATTCATTTATGCTATGGTGCAAGTTCCTATCATGCACCCCTACTTATTTCAGCCTAACTGTAAGTGAAATTAGTTTTTAGTGCTTGGTTTCAAAACCTGCTCACTTAAAATGATAAACTTTGCAAGAGTAATGAAATTGATTCATTCATAATTTTAGTTCTTTTAGTTATGCTTTTCCATCATAGTCTGGAATCTATAACAACAACAAAAGCTCATGTGTGTGTTATAGCAGCTCATCTCTAATTCTAATTCTTACCACAAACTTCTTTTTTGGTACTGGAGATTGAACTCAAGGGCCACATCCCTGGGCTATTTCATATTTTATGTAGAGACAGGGTCTCACTGAGTTGCTTAGCACATCGCTGTGGCTGAGGCTGGCTTTGAACTCGTGATCCTCCTGTCTCAGGCTCCCAATCCACTGGGATTACAGGCATGCGCCACCATGCCTGGCCCTACCACAGTCTTTTGACAAATATTATTTTCTCTATTTCATTAAGGTATAGATGGGTCTTTGCTTAAAATCATATAGCTTACAAAGTTTGGAATTAGAATTCTTTTTTGATATGCTTAACTCCCAATGTGTGACCTTCCATGAAGTTTTACTATCAAACTAAAGAGGTCATTTACCAAAAAAAAAAAAAAAAAAAGAGTGTTTTTCTCCAAAGAGGGTTTGAGCTCATTATCATAAATCATCCCAACTCTTTCTTAACATTTTCCCTAAATGAAATTTTTTTACTGTGCATATTATTCTCCCTGAGATATCATTGCTACTTAATTTTTGTTGCAGCAAATATATCCTTCTTTAACTTTACTGTCAACATTAAATTTTAATTGAAGCATAAATTATAGAGAAGTATGTAAATCATAATCACAATGAATTGTTACAATGTGAACACTCATGTAAACAGCATCCGGACCAAGAAACACCATTGCCCCCACACATTCACATACAATATGTTTTCCTTTTCTTTTATTTTCTTTTACTCAATTTTATGTTCGTAAAATTCATTCATATTTCTATGTTGCAATAGTGTTATTCCTTCTTATAACTATATAACATCTCATTTGTAGGCATGAATCACAATTTTATCCTTTCTATTCTTGGTGGACATTTAAGCTCCCCAAAACTTTGTGCTATCATCCATGGTACTACTGTATACATACATTCTTTTTATTTTATTTTATTTTTTGGTACCAGGGATTGAACTCAGGGGTACTCGACCACTGAGCCACATCCCCAGCGCTATTTTGTGTTTTATGTAGAGACAGGGTCTCATGAGTTGCCTAGCACCTCGCCATTGCTGAGGTTGGCTTTGAACTGAGTAATTCTCCTGTCTCAGCCTCTCAAAGTGCTGGGATTACAAGCATGCGCCACCACGCCCGGCTATATACATTCTTGAATATCATTTTTTTTCTTTGCACATAGAAATGAATTTCTCTTAGGCATATGTACCTAGGAGTGGAATTGTTGAGTAATTTGGTATGCTTTAGTAGAAAATAATAATCATGTTTCCAAAGTATTATACCAATTCATTTTCACACTGGCATTGTATTTAATTTATGAAGCAATCACTAACACATGAATTGTTTTTTGTCTGATATTGTGTTTTTAATTTTATTTCCTGTTAAGTAATGACTATCTTTATGTTTATTGAACATTTATATGTCTTGTTTTATGAAGTTACTCTTCAAATAGGGCATTCATTATTTTTATTGTTTTATCTTTTATCTTGACATCTTAAAATGTGCAAATAAAGCATTTTCACATTACATGCATTTTCTCTTAGTCTATGGCTTCATTTTCACATAATAATAATGTCTTGATAAATGAATATCATTAATTTTAATGTCATCTAATTTATTTTTTGAGTACTATTTTGTGTCTAGAAGGCAAAATCTATGTTCCACGTTTTCATTTCACCAATAAATACAGTATTGAAAAGGGCCTTTGCAAAATATCTAATCTTAAAGATTGATCAATAAAAGGTTTATATTTACAAAAGCTTTAACAACAAAAATAAAGGTATTGTTACTCATACTCAACACAGTCAAGGTCCTTAATTTATTAAAGTATATCATATTTTTAAAAAATAGGCATTACTGAAACCATGAATAAAGAAAAGTAGATTATCAAGATACTTTAAGGAAATAATGTGCTTCATATTTAAAATTACAAAGCTATTTAAACTTCTCTTCAGGGAAGCTGGTTACATTTTCTTGACTTAGATGTTAATTACACTGTATCTAATTATTAAGCCTCATAATAAGTAACACAGCAAAACTGCAGTATATGCCTTCAGAAAATGCAAATAAGCAATAAACATTTTCTTTTAACTTACTTCTGTTTTAGATTTTCATATGAGAGTTGATTTTCTGCCCTGTCCAGGATGCTTATTTACATAACTGAACTTTAAGTAGAAATGAAATCTCTCTCCATGTACAGATGAACCATAAGAGCTGCTTACAAAGGAAGGACTATCATCATAAACTTCCTGGAAAGTGCTTGACATGGGTCCAACCATAATGAAAAATAACATCTCAGCTTCCAGAGTGTTCAGTCACTTTTGAAATGTAAATTAGGTTTACACTTATGCTTGGAAAAGTTGAAGTTGTTCCTGAAAAATACATTCAGAGGTAGTAGTATTTATTGTGAGTTAGTTAGAATCTCATCATACCTCTTGGATTTAAGACACTGTGTAACAGATTAAAAACAATTTGCTTAAGTAAATGAGGTTGAATACAGCCTTTAAAGAAAGAAAGGCTGCATATTTTTGCCTTCCTCTTTCTGGTTCATAGACTGTAGTTCAAAGAATCTGTGTTATTTAAGTACTGTTTCAATCTGAATATAGCTTTCATTTCCTGATGTGATTCATATACAATTTAGGTATCATTATAAAGTAACAGCATTTTGTTAACATATGGTTAAAATTAGCTTGATATTCTTTAATAAAATATGATATTCTTTAATAAATTAAGGACCTTGACTGTGTTGAGTATGAGTTACAATACCTTTATTTTTGTTGTTAAAGCTTTTTTAAATATAAGCTTTTTGGAACTTGTCATTCAGCACTTTTTGAGGTTTATAAATTCTCTAAGTCTTTAGGAAAGTCAAATGTGAAAAAAAAATCAACAGTGTTTACATTTGTTAAAAGAATTCTTTACAGAAAATCCCTACTAGGGTGAAACAATTTCAGCCTATTTTTAATATTTTTTTAATATTATCGTGTGGCTATTGCTGGTGGTACTATTGTAGTATTAATATCCTGCCAGTTACAAACATCAGAATTGGAAAGGAAATGGGATTCGATGATTACAGATGGGACTGCCTTGGGATGCAGTTAAATTCCTGCTCACATTTGATGTCAATGAGGATGGCTGTATCCTTCTGGCAGTGAAAATCAGAAAGAAATTGAGAAACTGGGAGGAAAGTTTGATGAAGAAAAATGTGGCCTAGAAGTAAACCAGAGAAGCCCAAGATGTCCAAGGCTAGGGACCAGTGAGAAGATCATAGAAACAAAGTATTTCTTAAAGCTAAGAAAATGTTTCTTAAGGCCTAAGAAAATGGCTGTGAATTACCAAGTGTCCTCCATTTTCCACATTTAGGATTTTGAACACATTTTTACTCCCTTTGAGTACAGTAATAACATCTACTGGTGCCTTCGAAGTTTGTTGTTAGGTTTAAGGACAACAATTTATGGCTAGTACTTAACACAGTACCTTGCAAATGAAGAGCCATCAGTAACATTTTCTCTTGTTAACAAAATTCCATCTCTCTGCTCACTGCTATTCTTTATTCTAGTTCATTCCTTGTGGGACGCCTTCTCTCTGCAAGCCTTAAAATTTCCAAGCTGTTCTGACATTCCCCAAGTCAAATGATACCGGAATTTAAGTTCTCATCATAAAATGTCTGTGTCATCTTTTCTTCTCTACCGTCTTCTCTCTCTCCTGTTTGTTTACTTTGCCCATTGCTCTCTATATGTCCTTTTATTTTTCTTTAAACACTTATTGATTAGGTCTCAATATATGCCAAAGAACATAATTCATATCATGGCAAAGTCATAGTTTAGTTGGTGGAAATAATTTATAAAGAAATATTTATAAATCAATGGACTAAGTTGAAAATGTTATTAATGCCAAAAAAATTACAGTTTACTTAATTAAGTAAACTGGAGAGATCCAAAGAGTCCATAAACTTATATTGTATAGATAGGAGGGTGATAATGAGCAAGTTCTGTAGATACCCAAAAAATTAACAAGACAGCCTGCAGGACATATTTCAGGGTTTTCTAGGTCGGTCATACCAAAATATCACAAAACTTGGTGGCTTAAAACAATAGAAATTTATTTTCTCATGGTTCTGGAAGCTAGAAATCTTAAATCAAGTTGTCAGCAGGCCTGTTCTCTTGAGAAGGCTCTAAAGAACAATCCCTTCTTGCTTTTCCTAGCTTCTGGTGATTCTTGGAGTCCTGAATATTCCTCACCTTGTAGCTACAGCATTCCGATCTCTGCCTCCATCTTCACATGGCTTTCTTCTCTGTGTGTCCTTTCATCTTTCTATAAAAAGACTAGACATCGAATATCGGGTCTTGACTAATCTACTGATCTCATCTAAACTTAATCACATCTGCAAAGATCCTATTTCACTCGAGGTCACATTCTGAGTTTCTGTGGAGATGTAAAATTTGAGGGGACACAGTTCAAATCACTTCACGTATTTTGGCATACCTTTTTGTGTCCATAAGAGGCACGTTTCCAATCAAAAACACTGCATGATGTGTATGGAGAAAACACAAATGGGATAGAAAATACTATTATAATTTAATGGACCTGCTAGTCTCCTGCTAGTATTATTCTAAAGACTTTTAAATTCATTTTCTTGGATTATATATTTATTTTTTCCAAAAGGAAGAAAGGGAGGTTAAGTGTTTTTGAGATAACCTTCTTTGCAATCTTCTAAAGTCAACAAGCAAAGATTATAAAAAATGTTTAATTTTATGCCTTACTTATAGCTTCTGATGGAAAAGACTCTGTATGTGTATCTAGGACTGTTGACCCTCAGAAAAAAATCACAAACTGCAAACAAAAATATAAGCAAAACTTAATTAAGTTTGGGGAAAAGATTTTGAATGAAAGAAATACAACTAGTTTGTCTTAAGGTTAAGAGCCATTGCTGAGCATGGTGGTGCATGCCTATAATCACAGTAGCTCAGGAGGCTGAGGCAGGGGATTATAATTCCAAATGCCAACCTCAGCAATTTAGCAAGGCCCTAAGCAACTTAGTGAGACTCTCTCTAAATAAAATATAAAAAGGGCTGAGGATGTGGCTAAGTGGTTAAGTGCCCCTGAGTTCAATCCTTGGTAACAAAAAAAAAAAAAAGAAAAAAAATCAAGAGCCATTTATGTGAAGAGTTTTTCAACAAATACAAAACAAAACAAATGTCAATGTTAAGCCAACCTCTGTTTTAAGGAGAAATAGAAAAATGAGAAAGATATTAATGAAAGAAAAAAGAAATGAGAAGAATGTGAAATAAGAAGAAATCTGATAGAAAATACTAGATGGCCTACCAAGGAATACCAGATAAATCTTAGACACTGAGACAGAGAACAGAACAGAGGAGTATTCTTTTCAGAGATGCCCTCATTAACTTTTTCCTACTCCCTAAAATCCTGACCATGGAATGTCACTTTCTCCCATTACCCTCTGTGCCTTGGTTAACAAAGATACTGACACTATATAGCTGGTTGAACACCTCTGATAAATGCAACTTTTGGATCTTACCCAGGTTGCCTTCTTCAGAGCGACTCCTACAGCTCTAAGAACATCTTTGCTATGTCCACAAAGTCTTTTGGTCATTTATCAAGAATGGTTCTCTAATGGCTGAAACTTTGCTTGCTATGCTTGCAATTGTCTGTTGTTTGGCACCAAAAGAAATAAGAAATTCCAATTGAAATATTTAAGAAATTTCCCTTGAGACAAAGGGAATTTGCAGTTTATAGCTTTTCCTATGGCCTTTGTTAAGTCATACTGAGTTTCACCTTCAGTGAATTGCAAATGCCTTTCCTAACAGAAGAGCAGTGCCTGTGATATTAATTACATGAATTATCTCACTTAGTTATATAGTCTTTCAATATTTATTGATCTCTACTTAGATCAGATGTTTCAGAGGTACTGTGTTTCCTCCCCACTTGCACATGATATAAAAACTTGTATGTTCACTAGTTTTCTATTGTATTATGATTCTTTGGTAAAAAGCTGCACCATCTGCCTTCATGATTGTCTGATTTTAGCAATAAATTATAGAATCTAATGAGATCCTTCATAGACCTCAAGGGATAGATATATAAAAGAACATTTTTATTTTTACTAAAATTTAATGCAATCTTTAGAGCAAGATATTTTTATATCACCTCTGCATTGCAAAACAGAGCATTTACACATTGATGCTGACTCTCAACAGCTAACCTCAAGGTTAAACAATATGCTGAGGCCAAAGAAACAGCAGAAACAGTTATGGACTACTGCTTGAAAAAAAATTATACTTCACAGGGAATGAACTGTTGACCCACATTCTCACTGAGAACAGAAAGAGATCAATTGCCAAGAGCTAATTATGCTTCTTTGAGTATTTTTTCATGAAAAGATAAATGATCATTGAAGTGACTGAAGTTCAGAACAACAAAATACCTTTAGTACTGGCAACTCATAAATTCAAAAATGTTTGGAATTAGAGTATTAGTTAAAGTTCAGAAGTTTGAACTAAAGACTAACATTTACTATATCATATCTTAAAAATCATCAGATGTTTTACATTTAGTGTTGCTTAATTTCAAATGTGTGAGTGGAACTGAACCAAAGAAATAATGTAATGTTTTTGATATTAGTCACCAGAATGTAAGAAAACATCTTTATGGTAAATGAAATCATGATATTTAATTTTGATATAGAAATATAATTAAGACAATACATATCAAAGGAGACTGCTGAGTTGGGCAATATCTATTTCTTTAAAGTCCACTATAGTCCTCCTTGACCTTTGTAATCTCTGACACAGCCCTTCAAGCTTTATTGATATTGTAATTAGGTTAGAATTAGAAATGATTCTGCTGTTTGTTTCTATAGAATATGGATTTTCAATATCAACACATTCTTCAAAATTTAATAACAATTTAATCTTTATTTAATTTTACTTTCTTATCTTACTAAGCACAGTACTTTCTAACCAAAGCTTAGTTTTGTCATCACCATAATTCTAAATCAAGATCACTGTCTTTACTGAGTAAGTATTCAATAAGTATTTTCTAGATGAAAAACATATGCTAGTAGATAATGGAGTTGCTACAAAACAGGATTATATCAATGTACATTGACTCATTTTTTTCATAGACCTAGTTATGACAACCTAGTCTCTTTTTTTTGGTACTGGGGACTGAACTCAGGGGCATTTGACCACTGAGCCACATCCCCGGCCCTATTTTGTATTTTTATTTAGAGACAGGGTCTCACTGAGTTGTTTAGCACCTCACTGTTGCTGAGGCTGGCTTTGAACTTGTGATCCTCTCATCTCAGCCTCCCGAGCTACCATGCCCAGCGACAACCTAGTCTTGTCTCAGGTAACATTTTGCATTTTACTTTCATTGGAAATTCCTTAAAGAAAACAAAAACAAAAACAATAATAAAAATGCAAAGTTCTTGCACTGCCATTCAAGAAAACATAATGATAATGCAGAAGCAGAATCAGTATTTATACTTTTTTATTGGTGCATTATAGTTATACATTATTCTTTTGGTGCATTATAGTTGTACATAATGATAGGAGTTGTTGTTACATATTTGTACATGTGCACAATATAACAATAGAATTTGGCCAATATTATTCTCCAGCATTTACACCCTCCCTCCCCACCACTCACCCTGTATTCTACTAATCTCTCTTCGATTTTCATGAAATGTTCCCCTGCCTTTCTTTTCCTTTTACCTCCCTAGCTTCAACATATAAGAGAAAAAATATGATCTTTGATCAGAGTTTGGCTTATTTCACTTAACATAATGTTCTCAAATTCCATCCATTTTCCTACAAATAACATAATTTCATTTTTCTTTATGGCTGAATAAAACTCCATTGGGTATGTATAACACATTTTCTTTATTCGTTTATTCATTGAAGGACACTAGGCTGGTTTCATAGTTGGGCTATTGTGAATTGTGCTGCTACAAACATGGTATGCATGTATCTTTATTGTATGATGACTTTAATTCTTTCGGGTAAATATTAAGGAGTGGTATAGCTGGGTCATATGATGGTTCTCTGCCTAGCCTTTTGAAAAACCGCCACACTAATTTCTATAGTGGTTATACTAATTTACAATCCCACCAAGTGTTCAATTTCTTAGACCAGCCCCAAGTTTGCCTTGGATTGGGATCCCCATACTGTCTCACTAAATATAGCTGGTTATTTTTAAGTATTAATCTAAAATTGGGTTATACAGAAAATGTTAGTTTTTAAGACTATGATATTGAATTTTGTCTTTATACCAGATTAAAAACTAAAATGACTTTTCAATGTATACACTTAATAATGTTCAAAAATCAATTGGGGTTGTTTCTGGCTTTTTATATTTTAATTATCCAAGACAACCTCCCCACTCTCCTTTATTGTCTTGGTTTGCCAAAATGACCTAAAAGGATAAACTTCTTTGAATAGTAAAATCCTTAAAGATTTTAATGGTCACTATGGTAGACAAGCTTTTGTTCCTTTTTCATTTTTTATTAGTTCTGGAGATTGAACTGAGGGCCTCATGCATGCTAAGCATATGTGCTGTACCCACTGAGCCACACCTCCAGTCATACATAGTCTTCTAAAATGACTCTCAATGTCTATCTCCAGATATCCAAGGCCTTATAATCCATCAGCCTTATGTATGTTCTAGACTTACTGCAGTGCTTTTAACAAATGGTAAAAGTAATGGGGTATCATTTTCAAGGTTGGGTTACGGAAGACAGATTTTTAATTGATCTCTTTTCTTTCTGTGTGTCTCTCTCTCCCTTTGTTTTTCTTCTCATGTGCTTGCTCTGAGGAAGCAATATGTTGAGAATTTAGTGTTAAGGAACTGATAGAGGTCTTTGGTCTCTTGCCAGAGAAGAGTTAAAGAATAGCTTTTGAAGAATTTAATTATACCTCAAACCACATGTATGAGCTTATCAGTGGGTCTTTTCCCAGCTGAGTCTTCAAATTAGACCACAGGTTCAGTCAACACTCCGCTGCAGACTTGTCAGACTCTGGTGCAAAGGGCTCAGGTGAGACATGCCAGACTTGTGCAGACAGAAATTATGAGATACTAAGTGTATGTTCTTTTAAATTGCTAAGTTTTGCATTAGGTTTTCATGTAGCCCTATCTAATTAACTATGTATCACTCAATTCACTGATGTCAGATAATAAATAGAATCAGATGTAACCCTAAAGAAAGGTTGTTATAAAACAGATATTCCAAAATTTCATTAAATTCCTAAGATTCTGCCCACAAATTTTATGCACTCAGCATCCCAACACTACTCAGGTACTAATGGAGAGAGTTGAGAGAAACTTACCAAGAAATATAAATTGTTGCTTAAGTAGATTATGTAATCAATTTATTAGGTGGATTCTTTTACCTGATAAGAGCATGAGCTTTGTTATTCATTACGGTACCTTTAGAAATTGGCATATTCCATGGGAAAACTCACACTTGATTTACATTAAAACATTTCAATTTCTTGTGGATACTGCTTCCAGGAAGAGGTCACTGAATTAATAGTCTGAAACGTTTCTGTTACTTCAATGTGATTGTGGAAACAGGTTCTGGATGTGTCTCTGATAACCTGCTCCAAGTGACTGCAACAGGTATACTAGCCATTGTCAACTCACAATGGATAAATGGATATACTGTGACAGTAAAACAAATTTTGTAATGAGACATAATATTTTATGCTATTACTACATAATGATAGGATTAATCTGCCTGATTTATGACATTAAGTAGGTCCTATCAGTCCAAATATGGATATATTTTATTCAAAATCTTCTGTTTTTGATTTTGCTTTTTAAGTCAAAACATAGGAAAGATTTTAGGTAGATAACTGGCCATTTAAAGTTATCTAGTCCATACTTGCTTCCTAAAACCTAATAGGGCAGAGAGTAGATTCTGAAAGTTTTCTAGCTTCTCTGAATTTACTGCTCATTTTATTTTAATACAAAACTACTTTTTGAATATTATTACTCAAATTTTTGTGGAAGTTAAACTAAACTGTAATTATGATGAACATTAAAAGATAAAATACTATAATAAATTATGATAATTTTATAAGTATGTACTATAAACTATATAATTAATATCTTGAATGTGTATTATGGCAGTTTTATTATTCCCAAAACTAAGTTATGCATGGTGTTCCAGCAGTTTTTCCATTTGTTACCTACATTATCATTTTTAACTCTCTGCTGAACATTATGTTTGCAAACACATATTCAATTGTATCTCTCATTCTAGAATATAATGAAACACAATCTGAACCTCATTCTCATCTCCAGTTATGGTTCTAAACGCTTCCTTTCTTTTCTAGTAAAAATCCCCAAAGAAATAGTATATTCTTCTGTTCCAATTTCACTAAATTCATTCTTGAATCTGCTTCAATCCTGGAAAATATTGCTATATTATCTGATGGCCCTTATAACCTGCTTTTTTCTCAATATTTCCTCTATTGGTTGACAACACTCCAGTTTTTTTCTTGATATGGAGGCCAAATAATTTGATGCCATTCCTGACTGCTTTATTTTGTACGTACTCCATACTTGATCTATCAGTAAATTGTTTGGGCTCTATTTAAAAATACGTAGAAAATCCAATCACTTTTACATTGATTTCATTGTTACTGTTTGAGCCCAAGCTTTCCTCTCCTGCTTAGATTTCTATTTTCTGTCTAAAATGTTCTGTCCTGACATCTGTATGGCCTAGGCCTTCATTAATTTTATTTCTTTGTGCAAAATGTCATATTTTCAGTAGGACTTGTCTTTCTCTCCTTCTCTTAATTTGAATATTCATTCTTACAGCAATAATTTTTATTCTTCTTCCCAAATTTTGTTTTCTCCTTAGTAATTAAAGTTATTCAAATTCTAGCATACTGTTATTATTCCTTTTATTCAATACCTGCTTCCAAATATAGAATGCAAGCCCCATGGCTTTAGGAATTCTGTATATTTTTACTCTTCTATTGTTATTACCTAGAAGAAATCAAGTAATGTTGCAATGATGAATGTGGAACACATTAATAAAGTATTTGGCTGTGGTTTAATTTGTTATCTCTAAGAATGGTGATGCATACTTCTAGAAGAAGGTTTTTCTAAAATTTGAATTTATTTTCTTTCCTCTAGAAAAATGCTTGAGATAAGTATTCCTTCTATAGGATTTGCTTACAAACTTAAGAAAATGAGTTAGCAGTATTGCTCAATTGTGGACAAAAAAGTCCTTCCTTTAAAGAACCATGTTGAATGACATGGAAGATCAACATGGTTCTCTCCATGTAAAGTATGTGGCTCAAGTTTGTAGAAAGTCACAGTTTACCAAGCCAACTCATTCCTTCTCTGGTTAATGTTATTTGTTGTCCCTCATGGGCAATGCCACTTGTACATAGTTTAAATAGATGAGTTGGTAATATGTTAATAAAATACTGATAGTTCAATCTCTTACAATTTGTCTGCCCCTTTTTCCGTTTTGTTTTCCCATGAAAGAGTTTTTGGTTATGGAAGAGTATAAGACACTAAACAAGATCCTAACTGAACTACATGAATATGATTCTGGTTACTCTCAGGTGATCATTCATGGTGGAAACCAGTATGACAGAGTCCTCACAGAGCTGGGAGGAGACCTTCTGAGGTCATTGAGTGATGTTGGGCAAGAAGCAGTGCTGAGGAATCCACAAGTATCTGAGGTTAGAATCATCTCCTGTGTCAACTGTAAACCACAGAACATTTTCATTCAGTGAACCAGTTGTCCAAGTTTACTCAGACATCACTGGGGCTACTTGTAATAGTCTTTTTACTACATTATATCCATGTTGTTTTCTACTACAAAATTTATGATATAGTGTTTTCTGATCCCTGCTGCTCTGGGTCTCAATTAAAGACAGATCTTCTAAATACTGGTCATGTGATATTTTTACTATCTTCCATAAAAAAACATGAATAACTTGCAGAGGACGTCTGTTCCTACAATAATATCATGAAATTCTTCCTTTATTTTCCTTCTAATTAATAAGAAATGTGTAAAAAACAAATAAGCACTTGGGAATTTTGAGGGTGATCTCCTCAGATTTGAGGTTTAAACATGGTATGAAAATTGAGTACTTATTGTAATATTGCTAAGTGGCAACCATTTTGTGGAGATTTTTTAGACCAGCATGTAACTGTAGTGGTATCCCCTTCTCCACAGAAAATCTTAATTAAGCTTCTTCTGAAAGTTTTACCATAATTGATCTTAGAACTATCAGCAAACGAGTCTTTACAAAAGAGTTCAATGTAGTTAAACTTCCTATTTTCTATTGCTCTATCTTTCTTGGCCACTGGCCTGGAAGAGATCAGCACTCCAGGTGCTGAACACCCCTTTACTAGTATTTCACAAACATTTATGTACTATACAGTATAAGCAACAATATATATAATATTTTGTGAAAGTGGGTTTGCAAATACAAAGTGTAATAAGAAGGACAGATCCTTTAACAAGGCCTCTGGCCTTGAGCCTGAGCTTCACAGAGATGTTTCACATTTCAAAAATAAGAGAAGATGTTACTAATTGGGCTCCTTGGTAACAGCTGGCAGGGGGAGGAAAGAAAGGGGAGAAGAAGCTCTCCCCTTCTCAGGTGCTGCCCTTGAAGGGTTAACTTGCCTAGAACCCTGAAAGAAAAAGTGGCTTTTGTGTGAACTTCTGCAGACTGTGAACTTCTGAGCCCCTCCCCTTACACGCTGGGTATAAAGTTCTGAAACTGCCTGAACTTGAGGTTCAAGGGGATTGATTGATTACAGCGAAAGCGTCACCCTCTGAACTGGCTGCAGTCAAATAAAACTGATTCCTGTTGTCTTTGGTGTCTGCCTCGCCTGTCCCTACAACATAACCAGATAACTGCATTCTTTCATGATCCTAACCCAATAATGTCATACATGAGGGCACTCACACAAGTTTCTGAGGGCATGTCACAAAGGAAGCTGTAGATAAGCAACTAATGTAGGTGTCGAGAGAAAGTTTTACTTAGAATTACCTACTCAAAAAAGGTGGAAAACATAGTATTAATTTAATGCATTTTCAGAGATTGGAAAAGTAAGAAAGATTACTGAAGTGCTTTAACAAACTTATAAATTGTAGCAGCCTACACTCAAACCTGTGTTAATTGTTAGAGTTTTTTAAAAAATGCAATTATCACTATTAAATTTTTATTATAAAAAGAAGAGTATTTAGTTGATGTCCTGTTTTCTTTGCCTTTTTATTTGGGAAACTGATAGGAGGCACCAGAACTAAGCACAGATGGAATTTGACCTGATTAAAACTCTGGCATAAATTTTAACATTAAGTTATAAATGAAAATTTTTTGATAAGAGAAAAGGAAAAGCATGTCAGAGAACTTTGATCAATTTTGATTAATTTCAACCTCAAGGTCCTTTTTTTTCTTTTTGTGTTATAACTTTCAGCCTGAATCTCTCAAACCATAATTCATATGTTTATTACCCTTTCAAAGTGTCTTCTAATTTTATAGCCAATGAGAGCAATCCAATTACTGTTGTCACTCTTCTGATTCCCTTAGCTATTTCTCATCAGTTTTCTTCTTATAATTCAGTATCTTCAGGCCTGTCCCTACACTGTAAACTTTCAAAGTAATAATAATATTATTATCAAAAAAATTTCATGATAGATCTTCTTAAGGTGCTGTCTGGTGAAATATAATGCCTTTTCGTTTATATTCTTTTTCTACCCTTGTATGATTCATTACATTGAATTTCATATCCACTCCAAGAAAGCAGTCAAAGAGCTATTCTCCAGTGACTTCTAAGCTTTTCTTTTACTCTTCATAATGTTTATTGACTGGCATATGTTTTTCATCTCTATGAGCTTATAACACAATAAATTTAAGTTATCAGTAAACCATACCAGATGTTAATGGTAAAATTATTTTGACTCAGATTATAATATTTCTCACATACCTCTGATATGCTATCATCATAAAACTCATTTATGAGAATTGTAAAGGTGGCTCTCCTGATGAATTATGTAGTGTTCCACTTGCCAGTCAAGAAAAAAAAAAGCCATTTATATTCCTTTTATTTGTTTCTTTCAATTGAGATTATTATTCTTAACATTGTCATCAAATCTTATAAAGTATTAGTTGGGAAAATGTTTGGTAAATAATACATGTATATTTTATAATTTTCATATTGTCTTTTAGCCCCTTAATATCTGGCCTTTGCTGTATATTTTCTAACTATTCCCTAATTTTTCCCTCACATAACACTTTTAAAGAATTTAAAGAATATCCACAATCCCGCTCACCCTCAGGTTTTTGTGGTAGATATTATTTTGTGGTTACTGCTATTTTGTCTCCTCTTTTCTTACATCACAGAGACATACTGCATTGCTGTACTCATAACTCCTTAACAGGTTCCCTTGAGCTCATCCCTGCACAATCTGTGGGGTTATTTTACTGAGTAAGTGTTATGGAAGTTATGGTAAGGCACCCAAAATTTTTACTGTATGAATTTTCTCTTTTATCAGCCAGAACTACAGACTGGCCTCACATCAAACCATCTTTAGCAAGATGAAAATCAATTGAACACCCTCCTGGATGGAAAGTGGGCTCTTACTAGATGTTAACACAAGGCACATTATACAGACCTGTTTCTGTCCATGCACAGGAGCTCTATAGAAGCTCTATAGAAACATAATGCACAATTGACACATGTTGGAAGTTTGAAAAATAAAATGACAAGAAATTTTTATTTGACCTATCAAGAACTATTCATTTTTTAAAAAAAAATTTTTAGTTGTTGATGGATCTTTATTTTATTCATTTATTTTTTATATGTGGTGCTGAGGATCGAACCCAGTGCCTCATGCATGCTAGGCAAGCGCTCTACCACTGAGCTACAGCCCCAGCCCAAGAACTATTCATTTTTAAGGACCATAAATGAAAACAAAAAGTTACATGAAATTATTGATAAAATCAGTTTTGAGTTTCAATATTTGGGGAAATCAGTTAAATAATGATTGATATCTATATTCTAAATAAATGTATAACAATCTGAGACTAAAATAATTTGAGACTAAAATCTATTTGTTAAGCTTTGGTGATTTTATTTAAATCACTGTATATATCATGCATTGTGTTCATTTCTTAGATATACATTAAAAAGGCAATACTAACAAACCACAAAAACATTGTCAAACTTTTGTAACCTATAAAAAGGAGAATAGACTAGTAGTTTACTTGGGAAGATTTTATGCATTAAATTTGATAAAACTGGGAACATAATTTAATAAGTGAATATTTTTGCAATTTTATAGCTACCTTCAAGTATTTAAAGTGTTATAATCTGGAAGAAGGGCTAGATATTCTTTTACTACAGACCAAAGCGAGTACTGAAGAGACCTTTTTCATGTCTCTTTCACTACTCAGACTGTTGAAGTTTTCCCACATTTAGTTCATTTTCTTTTAAATATTATTCATAGATGTACTATATTTTTTATATTTCTTTTCTTTGTCTTTAAGTATATTCATCTTTTCATCTGTAATGTCCAATATGTCATTAATCTTACCAGTGCTTTCATTTTAGACATCATTTACATTTCTAGGAGCTCAGATTGACTCTGTTTTTCAGCTTCATTGATTTGACTTTGAACATATGGAATAAATTTTTATAATTGTTATAATATCTATGGATTCTAATATCTGTGTCGGGTCTCAATTGCTTCTCAAATTACTGACTAAAGGTTGGCTGTTCTCCCACTTCTGAGCAGTGTCTCAGTACTTCTTTTCATATCTAGTCCTTGCACTCCTAGAGAGTTACACAGAAGAGATGAAAACTTGTGTCTAAAACAAAGGCCTAGATATGGCTGTTCATAATCATTTGTGTTTAATAACCAGAAACTAGTATTAATACAAATGTTAATCAAGGGCGAGTAGATCAAGAAACTGTCAAAACACAAACCTGAGCAATAAACTTCTGAGACCATGCAATGTTCTAGATTTAGCCCAGTGCCAAAAAGAAAATATAGTTAATAATTCTAGTTAATATGAAATTATATGAAATATGAAGTAATTTATATAGGTAGCAGAATAGTGGCTGCTTGAAGGCTAGAGGAGAGAGGCAAGTATGAGAGACACTCAAGAGTCACAAGAAGGCTAGGTATTATTATGTTCAGTACATTGATTCCATTGATGGCTTCACAGGTCCTTGCATATGTCATGCATTATTTAATTGCACATTTTGAAAATGTGTGGTTAGTTTTATTTCAATTATATCTCAATTACATTGTTAAAAAGGAGTTCACACTCTATTTCCTGTTAGTTCTTCCTAATCTCAAAATTGTATTTTACAGAAATATTCAGAATTCTACCAAAGCATATTTAATAAAACTTATAGTGAAATTCCTCTCTGATATTGAGTTCCCATACTCCCAGATAGCTCAGTGTTCATAGATGTGTTCATACACACATGCAAAAACATATACACTACTATTCAGATGTAATTTTCAAAATAGGAATTAGAATTGTAACACTAATTTTCATTTTGCTTAGCATCTTTGTAAACATATTTCTTGGCAAAGAAAAGTGTCTATTTTCCTTCTTAACAGTCCAGTTTCCTCTCAAATATTTTGTTGTTTTTATTTGACGATAGCAGTTCTGTCAGAAAAGAAATCTCCTTCTAATCAAAGTTTCTGTGTGTTTTGTGCTTCTGGAAACTTCTGTGCATCTGGGCCACTCTAATGTACTTGGTGCATTTGAATTTTTCCCTGAACACATCACTAACAAAGCAGATTAGTTTTTATGACTGAGATATTGCCCGTGTTAAGTATCTCTTTAGTCTTCCTGCAACTCTGGCACCAAGGCAAGGAGAATTTAATGTTTTCATGTGTTTTATTTTAATTGAATCAGCTGTGAGAACAAAATACTTTTCCTGAGAATTGCTGCCTTGGTTCCAATTCACTGCTTGGTAACCAAATAGCTCTTCTGGCCTAGATTTATTATATTTCTACCTCCATGTGGAAACATTCTGTAGTCGGTATTGTTTGGGTCATAAGCTAGTGATGTCTTCCACTGTCTGACACTTACCTCATTAGGACACTGAGAAAATCAAACCGATTCTGTCAGTCTCTTTCCTAATACACTGCTGATAACTTTATGTGCCGTAGACTGAGAAAGAGGAAATATAACTGCAACTTCTTGAACTAACTTCCCATTAGTGTAACAAAATATATTATGCTTCTTGTCAGGGTGAATACAATGGAATAACAGAGAGGAGAGTTTATTCTCCTCATCACTTATGAACTAGGTTTAATCACCAAACATGCCCCTGGAGTTGTTTCTAAAACAGTGTCTGAGACCTTTCAAAACAAATACAAAACAGCCAAATATTTTATAATTAGGGTTTCCATGGGCACTAGGTTTTTCATCGGCAGTCACATTGAGGCTACCATTTTGCAGTTACATTGAAGTATTTATGCCCTTGGGTCAGACTTTCCCTGCCTGGGACAATGGAGCAAAGGTCCAGGCTTTGGAGTCAAACAGCACAATACACACCACCTTGCCCCTCCCTATTTGATCACAGGAAAAGTCCTTAATCTGAATATTAGTTACTCTTCCGCCAAAAGTGTCAATATTAATTATTTCAATTAGGGAACAAGCTAAACTTGGCCTGCCATCATAAAGAGTTTCAAGAACACAATTACTGAAATAAGCCAGAAGTTTATTCTATCACATGTAAATAAACTGTCCAGAGTTGACAAGGTAGGCAAGATAAGGTGGCTTTGTAGTCCTCAAAACATAGCTTCTATCTCTGAGAAAAGGGGGAAAATGAGAGTAGTTGTGTCCCTGTTGTGGAAGCCACACAGGATGTGTGATGAATACCCCTGTGTTCTCCCCGTTGACTAGGACCTAGTGGCAAGGCCAGCTTGGCTACATGGGAGCCTGTGAGATAGGCCTTCAGTCAGGAAGAGGGATCTCTTTCTAAAAAGAAAAAGTAAGAATGTTTATTGGGCAAGAATGAACACACTCTGACGTTAAAATATGCAGTTACTGAGACAGACAAGTACAAGAGGTCACATCCAATATCAGATTGTATACAAGGCACACTGAGTCAATAAATGTCTGGACATTTTTATTAGTTAAATAATTATTTAATTACCTCTTGTAAGTAGAAGCACTTACAGACAGAATCAATGAAGGCCTCAGTCTCTTCATGGAAATTCTTAAAAAAATACAGTCACGTGTTTATTTCTATCTGCTGAAACAGATGCCTAAATGAAAGCACTTGGAAGTGTAAGCTTTCGCAATTAAAAAAAGACCGTGGGAGGCACAAGCTGAGGACACAGGCTGTGCTAGCTTTGTGATCACTTCTGCCTAGTCTTCCTAGTCTGAGCCCAAATGCTCAGGAAGAGTGATCTCTTCCCTGTTTTCACAATGGAAGACTCAGGGAATACTTTTGGCTCTGAGGAGGAAGAAGCAAGCGACTAGAAAGATCTGGCAATGACCTATAAGCAGAGGACAGAGAATACACAGGAGGAACTTCAAGAATTCCAAGAGGGAAACCAGGAATATAAACTGAATTGGAAATGCAGCTTGAAACCAGGAACTCAGACCTTTTGTCAGAAAAAACTACCTTAGCTTTAAGCTGGAAACCATCAAGGAGAAGTTAGAGAAGCAGCATTCTGAAGGCTACTGGCAGATTGCACTTTAAAGGATGACCAAATCCGTTAAAGATCAACTGCAGAAATACATCTGGGAGCTGGAGCAAGCAAACTATGACTTGGAAAGAGCAAAACAAGCCAGGATCATGTCTCTGGAGGACTCTGAGCAGCCCTTGAATGGAGCCATTTAGAGAAATGCCTTCCTGGAAAGTGAACTTGAGGAGGAGAACCTCCTAGAATCTGTTCAGAGACTAAAGGAGGAAGCTAGAGATTTGCAGCAGGAATTGGCTGTGCAGAGGAAGCAGAAGCCCAGGACGCCCATGCTCAGCTCCACAGAAGCTAAAAAGACAGACACAGCTGTGCAGGCCACGGGATCCATGCCATCCACTCCCATAGTGCATCTAAGGACCCAGCTGTGGCTTATACACATGCAGGACATTCAACCATGGTCTGGATAGCTCCTACAATGGGACCCCTCACTCACAACTGCAGCTTGGATTTCAGCCCTCAACACTGTGGGCAGTATGCTTGGAAACTAGCTGCACTGGAGTCCGAACTCATATTCTGCCAGAACTTCTTGTATGATCAGTCCCCAAACCGGAAAGCTGGCCCTGCCTCAGGGCAGAGGAGCAAGAACAGAGACAGAGCCGGCAGACCAATAAGCAGCACCCCTGATCTTTGGGTGATAAAGGGTTGGAAAAACACCTGAACTCGGGAAGCCGCCCTCATGTTCTTCTGTCACAGCCTCTGGCCCCAAGGATGGTCAGGCTGTCCCTGGAGCTAGAGCCCATGGGTGATTGCGTTGCCCTCTTCCCGCTTCACACTAGGCAAATAAGAGCCAGAAGTCACCATAGTTTGCTTTGTGCTGTGTGGCCCCAACAAAAGACCAAGAGCCCTGGCAGTTGTCCCCATGAAATGATTTCTCGGTCCCTAGCTTCCCCATCAGTGTACACATCCCAGAGGCAGGGACAAAGTGGGTCCCTGGGAAGCATGAAAGTGTAGGTAGTGTGGGTGAGGAGGCTCCCCCACAGTTGGGCACCCGAGTTGCTGTGGCCCTGAGAGGTGCTTCTCATGTGGGGGATCTGAGCTCACCTTCAGCTCGCCTCCCCACCACCCTCTCCTCTGGAGCTGTCTTCATGGACAGACCCTCCTTGTGCTTCCAGGCACCCTGAAATCACATTCAGGAGTAGAGAATGGAAGACATGCGTGCCTTTTTGAAACCTTGGTCCTGTACCTCTGAGACTTTAATATGCTTCTCATTGAGGTTTTGAGAGATGTCTTTGACTTTCAGAGTCATTCTCAGGTCAGGTTCGTGGGAAGTCTGTCCTCTGGTGAATCCTGACCCTTAGTCTTCCTGAGTCCCCTGGCCTTGATGACCCAGCCCCTGAAAGCGGGACTTAGACATATGAAAACATCATGAAATAACAGGAGTGACCTTCAAATAAGAAAAAAATGTTAGCTGCCTTATTGGTGAAAGGAAGAAGCTAATGCAGGATCCCCAGGTCGCAGTGCGCCTGCTCCTGTCTGGGCACATGGTAGCCTCCCGCTTTCAGCCCCAAGGGGTAGGCATGCGCTAGCCTTGGGAACAGCGCATAACATAGTGGTCCTCACTTCCCTACTGAACTATTTCCTGAGAAATAGCCTTGAGATGAAGACAGAACTTTTCAAGTGTTGCCCAAGTTTGGAGAGTTCAGCTGCAGTGCTAGATTTTGTGTCCCTAAAACATTGTAACCTGTATCAGTAAAAGATGGACTTTTATTTTTTAAAAGAACAATAATATCAAGAAGGACTCATGTTAAAAAAAAAAAAAAGACTACAGCAAACTGGGAGAAAAAAAAAGTACAGTAAGAAAAATCTCATTGTATATTTTAAAGAATTTTTGCAAGAAATCTAGTTTGAGACAGAATGGTATATTATGACCATGGGTTTTAGAATCAGAAAAATCTTGTTTGGGATTCTAGCTCTGCTGTTCTCCTAGCATTGTAGTCTTGGACAAGAGTATTTTTTAAAGACAGCTTAAATTTTAAAAAGTGTATACAACTACACAATAAGCACTCCTAAACCTAGTACTAGTAACAGTGACAACATTCATCCTATTTAAATTTGATCTCAGCAATCTTCTTGAATAAAAACAACAACAACAAAAACAGATTATAAAATTGAAATTCGTTTTGTACTCACTTTATAGCCACAAGATACTTGCTATTTTTGGGGGGGAGGGGGGTACTGAGTATTGAACCCAGGGGCACTCTACCACTGAGCCACATCCCCAGCCCTATTTTGTATTTTATTTAGAGACAGGGTCTCACTGAGTTGCTTAGCAGCTTGCCTTTGCTGAGGTTAGCTTTGAACTTGCAATCCTCCTGCCTTATCCTCTGAGCTGCTGGGTTTACGGGAGTGTGCCTTGGCACCTGGCTTGCTGTTTTTTTTTTTTTATACATACCTACACATATACCTATATAGCTTTATGTGATGATTCTGTATATACACACACACGTACATATACGTGCTTTGGTATACATCCTCTGCAACTGCTTTTTCTACCAATATTATACTGTTTTTGAGATTTCTCCATGTGTTATAAATAATCTAGCTCATTTATTTTGATTTAGAAAAGGACTCTACTACATTGCAGTAATTCATTCTTATCTTAATAAGCACTTAATTTTTTATTGAAAATACTTTACTAAGTGTCTTGCATGTGTGTATTTGCTCACCTGCACATACATGTACATAATAATTTCATTGAAGCATATCCTTAGGAGTGGAGTTATAATGTTATAGAGTGCATTTATTTTGAGCTTTACTGGATATTTAAAGATTGCTCCTCAATTAATATTTCCAACAGCAGTGGATGAAATTTCTAGTTATTTTATATGCTTATTATTTTGATATAATTGGACTGATGTTTATTATTTTCACATTTGAGGTATGTGACATTGTATTTCATCATTCTCTTTTTATTTTTTCTTAGTACTGGTAATGCAATATTTTTCTCTCTTTATTGGATTTTTTTCTTCACCCTGTACATTAAAAATTATTCATTTCATATTATTTTTATAAGTACCACAACTAATCAATGATCTAAATTTGTTGTCTTTTAGAGATGTTAAAATTATATTTTGTGAGTCTGGTAACTTGAGTTTAAAAAATATTTATGATGTTTGTCCCATAGAGATTTTGATTTTTTTGTTTGACTGTGATGAAATAGTTCTTTTTTTTCTATGAATGTATATGTGCATTTGTTTTTCAAAGAAATTTTACCTATCCTAAGTCTGTAAAATATTTTTCTAGAGTGGTTCTTTTAAGTTTGATAGTTTCTTTTTAGTCATTTAGATGTTTACTCCATCTGGAATTTATCTTTTGTGTATGAGGTGTAAAAAAAACAGTTTAATTTTATTTTTCCATAAGGAAAGCTAATTATTATAATGCCATTTATTGACTATCTTTTTTTCCAATTACCTTCTCTTTTCCTCTCTTTTGTACTCTTGTTCAATACACATGTACATTTCAATGAGTAATTATATAGTGAATGTTGAGGAAATAACCCTACCTCCTTGTTTTTAATCTCTTCTGTTCATTTCTTTCAAGTCCATTCTATTCCAATCAAACTAACAATTCTTCCCTCCAAAGTCCTTGCAGAGGTATCTAGACATTGTTTTCTCAAACTTCGTTCAACAGGTATTTATTAAGCTGTCACGTGGCCACCTGATGTTTACTCAGTTTCCTTGAACTAGGCAATGAGTAAGATTAGAAATACTAAAGTTATGAGAAATTTAAGAAAAAAAGACAAGACACGAAAATAAGTGAAAAGGGGAGGCACAATGGGATGATTCAGCTCTGATGGAGACTGGATCTAACAACAAAATGGAGCCCATGTGCTTTATTTAAATGGATAGGAATGCCAATGGGATTCCCAGTGAAGAACTTCCTGAAGAAAAAAGGAAGAAGATGGCAAAGACATCTTCTACTGGGGCTTAGCAGGTTATACCCACCCCCTCTACTTCTGGGCTGCTGCGTTTGAACCTGGGCTGTCAGAGCTAATGGGCTGGGTGTTGATACAATCTGAGAAGTCTTCAGTCTCTAATTGGTAGAATTACACTGGAAGTTCTCAGAAAAACAACCTCACTGCCTTGAGATGGCTCAAACCAACCCATAATTTATTCAGGGCTCCCAACATTAAGCTTGTACTGTATTATGTCAAAGGTACTGAAAAGTCAGAGCTGAAAAAGGTAGAGATCACTTTCAGTATAATAGAGGTTTAGATTTAAACATATTTTAAAGGTTAAAATATCTTGGCCATGGTAAGTAGTTTTTCAGAAGCAGTGAACTTGGTATCTCTAGTGCATCCTCAAAAATTACAGATAGTACATAGAATGCATACTGTATAAGTGTATGTGTATCAATATCTAAGTTCATGTTATATAACAAATATATGTAAGTATATATATATATGTATACATATAATAGAAAACTAGGATACAGTGAAATACATACACCAAAGTAAATAAGACATTGACATGTTCTTGTCAACTCTAAAGGACAAATTTCCTACTGGGAAATTTAAAAATCAGTCAGAATTCAAGTTATTAAGCTTGTCAATAAGGACTCGTCACCTAACTCAATCATTGTGAGATGATGCCGGTATAATGAGTTAATTTCATATTTATAAAAATTGTAACCATTTTCAATGGAAATGTAATGTTTCTGACATAGTTATAACTGCAGCTAAGACAGTCTTTGGTGTCCATAATATGCTGTCATGAATATTGATCAGAGAAACCAGATCTGATTTCAATTCACTGAGAATTAAAGATGTCTTAACTTGGTGGGCTTACCATCCTTCAGCAGTGCTTTTGGCAGACTGTGATAGCCTGTTTTATCTCCCAGTAGTGATAATATGAAGCTAATTTTTGTCTGTCTCAGAAATATATGGCATGTCTTGCCTACAACCGTATCTACACACAATAATTCTTTAAATATTTTTAAAAGCCAAAAATAGTAGGAAAAAAAGTTGTGATTAAAGGACCAAAGCATGACTTAACAAGTTTAATAAGTTAATTAATTAAATACATAAGATACAATTACTTAAAATAAATGTGCCAATCTTTATTGAAAATTCTCCTAAATTTTGCTCCTTAGAGATTTTTATGTTGCCTGATCCCTCTTTAAGAATATTAGATTATGGGGCTGGGATTATGGCGCAGTGGTAGCGTGCTCGCCTAGCACGCATAAGGCACTGGGTTCGATCCTCAGCACCACATAAAAATAAAATAAAGACATTCTGTCACCTACAACTAAAAAATAAACATTAAAAAAAAAGAATATTAGATTATTTAACTAACATCCACCAAATTCTGCAACCTGGAGATGTTGCATGTACTCTGTAAACCACTTTAGCCTCTTGGTAAGGCTCACTTGATTTTGTTAGAAAAGAAAAAATGAAAAATACTAAATACTTTTGCAAGACGACTAGTCTTTAAGTCCTGTCAATTTACCTAACCTTACTTTAGATTCATTTATATGTTATAATGACTTATTAATTGCCTACTATATCAGACTTTATATTTGGTTCAAACAGATAAAAAAATTGATTCAGACAAATAAAAAAATAATTGCTGACCAGCCTTTAACAGCTTAAACCAGAAAAGAAAATGAACGAACAAAAAAGGTACTGCAATTAATTATAAGCATTGTGATATTAGTTTATTTGGAAAGAGTGGGATTCAGATATATAAATCTACTTGAGAAAATTAGAGGTGACTATCCAGCTATAGCTATTAACTCAATCTGTGTGTTTCTTCAAAATTCATATGGTAAATCCCATCTCCAAAGTGATAGTATTTGCAGGTGAGGCTTTTAGAAGGTGGCTAGGTCATGAAGGTGGAATTTTCATGCATGATATTAGTACGCCCGTTATGAGTCCTCATAGAAATCTCTCCCCTGAACCCATATGAGGGTTTGATGGAAAGATGACTGTCTGTGAAGCAGGAAGTGGACCCTCACCAGACACATATTGGTCATCTCCTTAATTATTGGACAAGGAGAATTGAAATTCCATCGTTTTTAGGCGACCCAGTCTGTGGCATTCTGTCATAGTACCCTAAATGGACTAAAATAGCCATGTCTGAAAGGCAATTTGATCTTCATTGGAGGCAAATTTGGGATTTGTACAAATGAGTTTGAGATAGCTATTTACACACAGAATAGGCATTGTGAGAAAGGCTAAAGATACATGAATTAGCCCAGGTTATACCAAGAACTGTGAAGTGTTTTGTTATCATTAATACTTTAATGTAGAAAAGATTCAGGATACAAGAGGAACTTTGAAAAAAATCTATAAAACATAAAACTGGTGTTGCAGACAAAACATCTGATCTTAAAGAACCTTTAGTGCACAGCAATGACGGTGATTTCATTCTGAAACTTTAAAAATGATACAAGAAATCATTCTCAGATAAATGCTTAAATCAATACAATTTATGAAAGAAAATCCAGTGTCTCTTCCTTATCTGTGGCTTTGCTTTTGATGTTTTCAGTTACGCATTGAAAACATTACATGGAAATTTTAAGAAAACAGCAATTCATAAATTTTAAATTGTGTACAGTTCTGAGTGACACAATGAAATATCATGTTATTCCACTCTGTTCCAGATGTGTTATTCCACTCTATTCCAATGTAGGCCAACTGTATGCACCACCCACTCATTAGTCACTGAGTAACCTCTTGGTTATCAGGTCAATTGTCTGCAACTAGTATTAGAGAACTTGAGTTCAATAACTCTTATTTTGCTTGAGAATCATCCTGAAATGCAGGAGTCATGAGGTTGGCAATTGGGATATGTCAAAAAACCATAAAATGCTTCTTTTAAGTAAAAAAAATAAAAAGATCTTAACTTAATAAGGAAGGGCAAAAAAAGGCTAATGATAAACTCTACACTTAAAGGAATTTCTGTCCATGAAGAAGAAATTTGTGAAGAAGGAAAACTAAATTTCATGCTACATAACTACAAGTTATGGTCACAGGGTGTACTAGGTGCTTAGTTAAGATGAAAAAGATGTTAAATTATAGTGTCTAGTGTTATTTACAGTTGTAAACATCTACAGGGGGGCTTGGATTGTATTTTCTGCAAATAAAGGATAAGAGGGGTTACTGCATTGTAAAAGTTCATTCAAGGAAGAAGAACCTGAACATGTGCACTATAACTGGATATAGAAGTTCCTATTGTAAATAGTAGAAAGGATGTTGAATTAGCAGGTATTGATTACAAACAAATACAAGAGAAGGCAGAGGAAACTCATTTCCTGACAGAGAGCAACAAGAATCATATAAGGATATAGGAGAGAAAATGAATTGTATGTAAGATAAATTGAATATTAAGAGTCTAAGGTACTAGACAGATTATTCCATATTATTGGGACTTTGTAAAAGTTGATATGTGAAAATAAAATTGAGATCTAAAAAAGTTTCCACATATGTTTGGCATTTCAATCACATATTAAGTAAGAAATATTAAGTAAAATTAACCATCTCCATTATCAAAACAACACTGCTTTCTAAACTTAAGTCTTGATATTTGGAAAAAATACTTCGATATTATTGTCTAAAGAGTCATGATTTGCAATGATAGTGCTATTCTCTTAATAAAGTATTTAAAAATGTTTATGTTTTTGGTTATTAAAATTATTCAGAGCATGTTATTGGCCATGAGTGTATGGTGATCAAAAGATACTAGACAACCTACAAAATGTACAGCAGACCTATACCATATAGAATTATCTCACATTCTACAATTTTGAATGTCTCACCAGATTTTCAGGTAATGAAAAGGCCCATTTAAGACTATTATAGTTTAGAGTCTTCCTCTACATTACAAATAAATCTCACTTGTCATTCGATGTCTGTAAAACTTTCTAGCAAATAGAGAAAGGGATGTTTTCTTGGCTCAGTAATTTAAAGTGATTTTCACTGTTTCATAAAATCACCTCAAGGCTTGTAGCACTGTCTTATGACGTTGGCTAGTTCTCTTTGGGTTAGGGATCTTGAACCCAAGGCCTTGCACATGGGAAGTCTGTGCTACACCTCCAGCCCCTTTGCATGTGGTTTCAGAAATGAGTACACAACCTAATGACATTCTATGAGGTTTCCTCAGCAATCTTATGAACCTAGGTGGTTATGTGTTTTAGAAATGCTAGGTCATAACATTTACACAGTAAAATATATATAAATAAGTCTTCATTTATTTAAATTTTGATATCATAGTTATTTGAATGATATAAATACATAATATGTTTAATATTAACAATGTAGTTAATATTTGCTTTCACATTATGTATGAAGGTAAGTTATTTTTCTCCATAAATTTTATAGGGATAATAAAGGTGCTATTAAAAAAAAAGGTATATACCAAATAGGTTTGAAAACCACAAGTCTATTCAGCTCTTCACAGACTAACTGCAATAATGTGTGTGGAGCATTAATATTTGTTATCCTCTTTCACCCACATTCTTTTAGTCAACCTTCACAACACTGTGTTAGATAGATAGGGAACAGTTATTTTTAATTCCCATTGTCAAGTTATGAAAAACAAGAGTGAACAGGTCTCATGATTTGCAGTGATTATGTAAGTTTAGTAGATTCAGAATCAGAACCCAGGTCTCCTTGCTTCAACTTTGGAACACTCAGCATGATCTCATGCTGTTTCTGGGAGACATAATGAACACACACTATTTTAAGAATATTTTTTCCCCCTTAGGAATGGTCTTATACATGAAATCTTGATGTCCACTGTTGGGTCACTTCAGGTTTCTTCAAAGCAAATGTAGAACAAAACTTTTAATTTTGTATCCTATTATTTTGTAAATGTATACTTTAACTAACAACATGGAGTTCAATATTGTGGCAATATTCTGAATAATTCCAAGCAAAATCAAAATAACAAGCAAAAATACACTCACAATTTTAGCTTTAAATACCTAGGTATTTTTAATCAAGGCAATATCTATTTTTAGATTCTGATAGCGATTTTTCCTATCCTGACTTGTTCTGCTAATTACCACAAACACATTTTTTTTTCATTTTCTATCAACTTAAGTCCAAGTAGGTTTTCTCCTACCATTACCAACCAATGTTTTGCTTGAAAAGACAATTTGTAGTGTTAGAAGACTACTCACCGATGGCCTTTAAGAAATGGAATTTGTGATTGTGGTTTCCAAAGGAATCTTTAGGAGTAAGCTTATCTAGGTTCTCCCTTAATAGCAATAGAACTGAAATGACACATTTCACACTGTTTACTAAAAGGTTTTAGTCTGCAAAAATTTATCTCTTGAAGATAGATAAATGGTACAATAGTCAATGGAAAATTGTTTTTTAGGGATAAAATAAGAAAATACATTAGAAAATACAAGAGCTGTTAGGCGTGGTAGCACATGCTTATAATCCCACCAACTCCAGAGGCTGAGGCAGGAGGATTGCAAGTTGGAGGCCAGCCTTGGCAAATTATGAAGCCCCTAAGTAAATTAGTGATACTCTGTTTCAAACGAAAAAACAAAAAGGGTTGGGGATGTGGTTCAGTAAGTGCTCCTAGATTCAATCTCTAGTATCAACCCCTTCCCCCCCAAAAATCAAGAATTCTAGAACCACATTGAATGGTTTGAATGGTTGAAACTCCTGGATTTCTAAAGTCTTTTACTGAAGCAAGTGATACAATACATACTTATACAATTTAGAAATGCATTTAAGCCAATTAACAGTTGCAAAGAATTTGGTTAGTCTTGGATATAATTAAACAGATTTCTACACAAACAAAAGCGTCCATTTTCTGTCAGTAGCTTAATAAGAAATACAGTTAGAATACTACACAGATAATTATTTTGGACAATAAGCATAATAATGTCCAACATTCTCACCAAAATTTAGTAGGATACAGGGTATTGGGTGTTGTTCAGTAACAGAGGGAATGCTTTAAATGCATGAGGCCCTGAGCTCAATCCTCAACATCAAAAGCAAAGCCAAACAACAAACAAAACCACTTTATCAATATTTAAACTTCTCAAATTTTCTTCTCCTAGTTGCCTTCCTTCATTCTTTCTTCCCCTTCTTCTTTCCTGTTTCCTCTTTTTCTAAATGTAAATTGCCTAATTTTTCACTAAAATTGGGAAGCAGAAATTACCATGTGCTGTGTGAAGAAGGACAAATAGAAAAATCCCCATGGGAAACAATTTACATGGTGAAAAGACTTGAAAAAAGACATGGAGGCAGAGCATTGTTAGACTGCAGTTATCTTTCATCTTAGATTTTATTTTCATCATTAAAATAGATGAAGTACTTTCAGAAACCTATACCCACATAAGGCTACATAAGATATCAGTACATTGTTACATAAGCTGTTAAGTTTATAAAGTCAAGTACTATTGAGAGTACTAAAGGGTAAACTACTCAGGTAAGATCAAGTAAGAGCTACTGATTATAAAACCTGACTTTTGAAGAAAGTTCCAGAGTAAGTCAGATTAGGCTACCATAAATTCAACCTGTGTTCACTTCTAAATAAAAATCAAATTTAAAGCCATCTCAGCTTGGCAGCATTTTCAAAAAAGTTCAGAAATTGCAAACCAAGCGTATTATATCCAGACAAGCCATTCTTCAAGTAGTTGCAAATGGCAATTAGGTGTTGAAGATTTTAATCCTTCATTACTCCAGACACCTGCAAAGATAAAACACAGTGGTTTTATAAATTCACTGTCAACTTTGGCTACACAATCCAACTCAATACATAAGGGATTATACTTGGAAGTAAAACCAGTATGAACATTTTGTTATCTCATTCTATAATTAATACAACCAGAATGGAAACAAGTATGGAAGTACCACCCAGATATACCACTCCTTGGTATTTTTCCAACAGAATTAAAATCAGCATACTGTATTAGTACATGCATACCCATATTTATAGCAGCACAATACTTGATGGCTAAGATATATAGCCAGTCTAGGCATCCACCAACAGATGAATAGGTAAAGAATGTGTGGTACATACACAATGGAGCTTTATTCAGCCACAACAAAGAACAGAATTATGTCATTTTCAGGAAAATAGATGGAACTGAAGAACATCATGTTGAGTAAAATAAGTCAGACTCTGAAAGTCATATGAGTCATATGTACTCTCTCATATGTGGAAGGTAGAGAGAAAATAAATTAGAAAATGTATACAGGAATCTCATGAAATCAGAAGGGAGACCAGTGGATTTGAGGGAGGGCATCAAGCGAAGGGAGTGATGGAGGGAAGACAATAGAGAATTAAATTGACAAAGTTATATTATATGCTTGTATGAATGTGTCACAATGAATACCACCATTATGTATAATCATAATGCACCAATGACAAAAAAAGAATAACTTCCATTATTCTTACTTTAATGCTACTACTACAGAAGGTATAACCTTTGTTAACTAAATGTCAAATGAATATTTTTGACTGTCTATAGAGTTAAAAATACATTTTATTTTTCAATTTGCTAATAATATTGAGCTATAAATTTAAAGAAAATATATATGGTCTTGGCTATATGGTAAAAGCATTATAAAGTAAATAATGTTTTTATCTTATTAGGTTCTTATGCTTTTTTCTGTGTAATTGATAAACTAATCTACACTATCACATGTTGCCTTCTCTTCATCCCTCCCTTTGCCATTCTCTTCTAAACTTCCTTCCTTTCCTTATTCCTCCCAGTTCAACCAAAAGTCATTGAGGAGACCTGATCCAGGTCATAATCAGTTGGTAGCTGGGCTGCAGGGGGCATTGCAGAGACAGCCAGCATTATCAGTCCAGATGAGGATGGCTCAGAGTGATAGGCAAGGCCGTATAGTAGCAGCAGACAGATAAGTGGCCTGCTGAGCATGGCCTCACAACAGAGTGGAAGAGGCAGCTGATGTGGCCCCAAGTTTGTTGACACGTAGGAGACTGAGCAATTAGCTACATATACTAAGAATTATGGGATTTAAGTTTCTTACTGATGCAAAAGGGAGGTACAAATATGGAAAGGGGAATATTTGGAATGAAATTTGTGATATTTGACTGCACATGGAAGTATTGATTTGCACTCATGTCTTATAATACATACATAGATAGGTGGAAATAAACAGACACAAATAAGGATGAATATGTGTGTGCAGTTGTTATATAGAGATTGCACATAGAGAGCAAGAGAGAGACAAAGAGAGGGAGGGAGAGAAACAACAATCCATGCATTTATTTTTCCAAGAAATAGTATGACAGCAGTAAAATACTTATAGAAATGAGCACACTAAGTTCCCAGATATTAGTTCCTGTGTACATTCTCTTTAAAAATAATCAGTGTTTCTTGGAAAAATTCCAAGATGGAGTACAAAAAGCATGAGTCTGAACAATCTCGTGATGAACAAAAATAAAAAATGCATGTCACAAAAAATGCATTGGCTTTATACTGGCCAGATTTGGGAGGATTTTAGCTTCAAAACGAATAATGATAACAGATCATAATTCACTGCATAAAATAAGAAATTATAAATCCATGTTGATATACACAAACACATAAATAAGAAAGGAAATAAGGTAAAGCTCTTCATTTTCACTAAAATACACGTAGAAGGAATTGTGGAATTACAAAAGATCTTGTGTCATTTCTGTAATCTTTTATTTGCTGCAAAAAGAAGTATTAAAATCATCCACTTATTGTTACATGATCCACTGTGCACAATGAAAATGCAAACCATTTGCAAAATAGCCCACCTCCTATTCAGGAGAAGAGTCTACTAAGGATATGCTTGACATTGTCAAATTGCCAGGATGTTTCTAAATACTTCTCTCATTTTCTGTATTTAACTTCTCATAAACTGCTAGCAACCATTTCATTGGCCAGCATGGATATATATGGGCAACAGCTGGAATAGAAACAAATTAGGAGAGAGGAGAAACATCCCTAACTGAAAACACAACCTTGAACAACACCTAAGAGTGCCTAAAAATGATTCTATAAGGAAAAGGTACAAAGGTGAGAAGGACAAAGAATGGAGAACTTTGTCTCTGTCCTAACATGCTTCATGCTTCAATATATTGAAAATGATAGATGTGAAGAGCTAGTGAGGTTTTATTTGTTTGTTTGTTATAGATTTTTGCTCATATCATTAAGCAGAGGAAGCATAGTAGTTTAATAGAGAAATACATACAAGAAACGTAACTCCTGCCATTTGTTTTAATATTTAAGTAAATAACATAATATTTTAGCTCTATGATAATTTTGATTCACAAATGCTTAAAATATGTGGGTTAATTTGTGGAAAGTTCATGAATTTTGATGAAAAATATTTTTTAAGTTAGATAAATTGCTTAAACTTTTACAGAAACAGAAAACCTTAGAAAAGCAAAGATATGGTATAATTTTTAAATCACAATATTGTTCTAATATTCTTTGATTGTGTATAATAAAAAAACCTAGGAATAGTATTATTATGCATTGTGCTAACACTTTAAAAACAACTATCTTATTTAGTCACTATAATAATCCTGTAAACTAGATATCATTCTTATTGTCATTGTGCAGATGGAAACACAGGTTTAGTAGGCTTAGATAATTAACAAAGCCAAACAACTGATAATTTGGATTCTCACCTAAATGTTTTTTAATTACAAAACACTTAATTAAGAAACTATTCCCAGATTAGAAAGATAATAACTAAAATATTAAGAGCATATTTTTCTTTTTGCTCTTACTAGCAAAGAATGAAAACATAGATAAGAAATTTTATACTGTGCTTATACAGTACTAGGCTTGATTTATTTTATGTGCATATTTCTTACATTTTCTGATTTGGAAGTGAAAAAGATAGGAACTGACTCTTAATTTCTATGGCAGCTACACAAAGATATTTCATTATTCCAAGATAATTATTTGAACTCATTGATGCTTCTCCATACATGATACAAATGATCTCAGTCTGTTTTCTATTTGTTGCTTTCTCTTTTCGGAGAGGTAATTTCTCATAACAATATCACCTGAATGCAAGTAATATGTAGAGTTTCTATAAAATTTTAATACTTTTGCATCTATTCTTGCTCTTTGAAGCAGCTTTATTTATTCACCAATCAATTCAAAATGCCCATGTACTATCAATCATAAGATTTTTTCCTATAGATTGTTTCTTTAAATATTTCCAACAACAAAGCTAGTGCATTAAAAGTTAGAGATTATTTCACAATTTCTATTTTCTTTTTCTATTTCTTTCATATTGGATTCTGAAATTTGGCAAACATAAATCTAAGTAAAAGTTACTTGTTTTTAAATAAGAATAAATAGGACTTTGTTAAGCATATTTAATTAAAAATTGTCTTAAACATTGGAAAAATTAATGAGGCAGAAGTTTAACTCATAATTCTAATCCTGCTCTCTTGTGAGTCTTGTGCTTATAATTTTATCTTTTAAACATACTCTCACACCAGCAGCTAGACATTTCCTTTTAAGGATGCAGGTAAATCCCATCCCTAGGAAGCACGATCCAATGGCTTCCCACTCCTTGTTAGCTTAGAGGCCCTACAAAATCTCTTCTCTCTTCTCTTTTTTCTCTCTGAATTCAATCTGATCCCACTTCCTTTTTTTTTTTTTTTTTTGGTACTGAGGATTGAACTCAGGGGCACTCGACCACTGAGCCACATCCCCAGCCCTATTTTGTGTTGAGATAGGGTCTCACTGAGTTGCTTAGCGCCTCGCCCTTGGTAAGGGTGGCTTTGAACTCATGATTCTCATGTCTCAGCCTCCCAAAGTGCTGGGATTACAGGCGTGAGCCACCGTGCGTGGCTCCCACTTCCTCTTGCTCTTGAACTTCATGAGTTTGTGTCACTCACCAGGAGAATACTCACTAGATAATTCTTTCCCTATCTCCCTCTCCTCCCCTCCTGCATGAATCACAGCTAACCTTTTCTTGACTAACTTTTTGTCCTGTCCTTGGTGAAAATATTGAAGTATCTTAATTCTTTTATCTTATTTTATTGACCTTTCCAGGAATTCTAGGCCTATTCTATCCATTTTTTTGTTTGTTTTATACTTTTCCTTGTGGGGTCTCCTTTATTCCAAACTGAGATTAAGTGTCACCTCTATTATTAGCCATAAACTTTTATCTGCTCCCCTTAATCAGGAAACCTGAAGAATTACAAATAAGTCTTATGAAATACATAGCAAAGAGACAGGAAGCAAGGTGGTAGACTAAAAACTTTCCATTATGTTAAAAATCCTGGTATGTTGAAAATCTATCCATACCATGCTGAATAAGCATGTTTTCTGGTTAATTGAAAAGCCAGGGTAATATATATTTCAAACTTTTATCTTCATTGTTCATGGTTTATGTATTTCCCATTCAATGTAAATTATATTAAAAACCAAATATATGCACAAAATTAAATTTACCTTACTTTCCATTGTCTTCAATAATTCTGCAACTTAAGAGAAAGATAGTATTCTCTGGATATGAACACATTAATTAAACAAAAAGTAATTTGTATTTTGATGTTATTTTGCTTTGGAAAGCTTGAAATTTCTGTTGCACCTTTGAAAAACACATTTTAATGCTTGCAAAATTGGATTAGTCACATTTATATACAAGCAGAAGTGTCAGAATAAAATAATTATAACTGAAAATAGAGCTATTTGGTCTCTGGAAAGGAATTGTTTTTCAAAATACAACTGAAAAGGACAATTCAAGTACCCAAACAGCTTTTAAATGTATGTTTATTTTAGGACCATCGAAACTGAATATATGTTAAAACTAGTAGACTTTTGATGGAAAATATTGATAACTTCACTTGTAGTTTTTATACTTAAGTTTTCAAAATAATTTGACATGAAATAACAGGAAAAACTTCTGACAAAGGAGATTTTAACTAATTTCCATTTTTATGTTGGTTAAATGATGTGGGTGCCACAGGACCATTAGCATGTACAAGCCAGTCTCCCATCTGAGCCTTATCTGGGCAAGTCTTTAGAAAATCTATTATTTAAAAATAGTTATTTTAAAAGAAAGAAATTGAACCAATATCATAGTAATATCAATATATCAATTTCTTACTGGAACATATGTCAAGGTGAGAAACAAGTCACCCTTAAAAGAACCTGGAAACTCAAAATTTGAAATTTTACATCAGAAAAATCTCAGTAGGTTAATGTTAATAAATGGAATGAATGCTACTGATTATGCATAAATTTTGTTAGCATTATGATGAAGAAATAAAAAGTGATTAATTATTATTAAACCAAAGATAAATAATAATTTCAGTAGAAAGGAACTGATTTTATTGCTGTCAAAACTGTATGAATACTTATAGCCTGGTCATATCATTAAAATGATGTTTCTTATTATAGGTTTATACATCTACTTGTAATTATTGTTACATATTTCCTTTTACATATCAGCTATGGCTTATACTTCTCCATAACCAAAATGTAAGTGGATTAAATAACAATGAATTATTTTTTTCTCTTATGTAAACTAAGTAACCACGAGAAAGAACTATTCCTGCATCTGTGAGTGGAACTCCTACATTATTAGATTACCAGTGCTGCACTTCAAACCCTAATTTTATGCTTTAGTTCTGATTCACTATTCAGTAACTAACAAACAAGGGCCTGCTATCAGGCCGACCCTGGCCTTGTCAATTAAAATAGGGTGTTGGAAAAACTCAGCAGTTTCTATTTATATGATATTTAAAGGCTTATAATCTAGTATTGGAGACAGATGAGTTAAAATAATTAGACAAATAAATACATAATATAAATGCTAGTGCTATAAAGAAAAATTCCAGGATACTTTGAGAAAGTGTTTGGTAGATTTGTAAAAATGTCCATAAATACTTTCCTTTGCCTCTATTAATATTCTTATGTTAAGACATTGCAGATTCTCCTATCAGGACATGAAGTCTAACTTAGGTTAGAACTTACTTTTGTCTTTCGAAAATATGATACTAGTAAGAGCTTGGGAAATATTTGTATAATGAAGTTTGCTTGAATTTGAAACTCAGGAAAAGCCACTAGGAAATCACAGTGTACTTATCACAGAATGAGATACTGTGGAAGAGCATTGAAATGTCCCACTGCACAGCCAGCCAACTCTCAAATGTGTGAAAGGAATCATTCAGGACCAACCAGGTACCGGTTCAGTTGACTGCAGAACCACTATCTGAGCACAGAGAAGTGAGTGAACCCAAGGGAAACCAGCAGAAGAACCAGCAGCTGAACCTCTCCCAGGCTACTGTCTTACAGCATTTTGTGTGAAATAAATGAATAGTTCTTATTTAAGCCACTTAGTGTGGAATATTCTGTTATACAACAAAAGCAAAGTGAGCCCATTAGGGGTAAATAATTAAGTTTTGGGGGTCCTGGCTTCTCTGAGGAAATATCTGAAGGATGAATGAGAGAGTGAACCAAAAAGATAACAGAAGTATATTCTGACAGAGGAAAACAATGTATCGGAAGGTTTTGAGAGAGGAAGAGCTTGACATGTTTGCGGAAATAGAAGAATACAAATTATGTTTGTTACTTCTTCCTTGTTCTAGAATCCCAATATCTTTCTTTCCCTACTCTGCCCCATATACCATCTCTGACTTGAGTTTTGCTAAAAACTTTGGACTTCTGCCTAGTTTCTTGTGTTTAGGAAACAAAATTTACAGATCTTTATGACTTGGCCACTCATTTTTACTACACTCTCTCTAAAGGACAGTTATGTTCCTCTGACCCTGAGCTTGCTGGTTGAGGCCATTTTATCTGCTGACAAACTGTCCCAATGCTCACTTTTTATGGTGGGTTTTAAGAATGACATTCTTTGACTCCCTTCTCTACTATTTGTATTAAGCACTCTTGTAAAGTTTGGATGGGAAATATAATTGTGAAAAATGTTATGCAAATAGAAAGTGGATAATAGATAAACATAAAGTTATAAGCAATTAAATTACAAAGCAATTTACAGATAAGCATCTATAATTCCATTTTTGTTCAAACAAAATTGTGTATTGTTTTATTTATTATGTACCACCCATATATGCATACTCATTCCTATTATGCATCCACAGACTCAGGCTTATCCTTCTCTTTGGCTTATATCCTTCTATATTGTTTTAATACATTGAATTAAATTTTCTTAATAAGATTCATTCAATACATACACATTAAGTAAGCCAATTGCTGAAATACCTATCAAAAAGTTCCACTTACCTTGGTGGGTTAATAAAAATCCATGTTTGGCACTTGTGTATATGGCTAAGGTGGAAAAGAAACAGAATTTAAGGGTGATAAATTATGTAAACAACCTTCGAGAGAGAGCTAATTAAAATCTCTTTCTAATATTTTCAAAGTTTGCAAAATACCATCAATAAAATAATGATAATCTCATTTGGTTATAATATTTTGTTATATAAATCTACATAATGTTTGCCCCCTGGAAAAAAGCAGATAAGGTAGATGCACAACTGAGTATTTTGCTCTTTCTGAGATAGTCAAAGTCAATAAAGAGAGCAAGAACCATAGTTTTTCAAAATCTTTATTCCTTACATGCAAACTTGCAAGAAATATGTCTAATAAATACCCATAGGTCTGATCACATTGCAATTTCCTTGTGAGGTTTAGGCAGTTATTATTACCCTCCTTGCTTTTATGGTTATGGAAGTTGATGCTCAAAGTTAGAGGACTCAACTAAGGTCACACAAGGGGTCAAGTGACTGAAGATACTTTGCAAAGATCAATAAAATAATTCGCTGGATAAGTTTAAAATTATTCCCCAAGGAGTAATATTTCAACTGATACTTCTATTTCTTTTCACGAATAGTTTTTTCAGAGGACTATTTAGTTTATGGGACAGTTTTATTACAAAGTATTTGGCCCAACTAAATTTGATTTTCTAGATGACTAAGTAGCCATTTATTGTAGGCAAAGATTTCAGATAATATGAAAAGGTCAGGTAAAAGCTGAAATATGTAAATTTCATGTCAGCATTCATTTTAAGTCAACTATTTCTTCATTATATGGAGAATTTGGATTTTATTTCTCTTTCAAAACACTCAAGTAGAATGAGAAGGTTTCATTTTGTATTGATGAAATAAATAGAAGTTCTGGTTTTCCTTACAGAAGGGTAGTCATCTTCAAGCAGTCATGTAGCACTTCATATTTCTAAACTGCATTACAATTTTTATATTCCTCATACCTTTCAGCAACCTTGTGAATATGTCAATAGTATTAACTCAAAATGTAAATAGGAAAAAATTGACCTAGTAAGTTAAATGACTTCATCAGATATGTCATACTCCTCACAGCTTCATTGAATCATTAAAGTGATGCCGCTAACCTTCTATATTCTCAGTTCATTGTTTAGTGTTTTATATGAATTTAAAAATGATTATAATTCTAGAAAAGTTAAGGATTGAAAGTTTCTTTTCAGATCATAGCATCCTTAGGTCAGGTTTTTTATCTTTAAAAGTATAAAGGTGTTATATAATAAACCTATGCTGATATCTGAGGGCTAGTTTTTATCAGTCTATTTATTTAATTTTTCAAAAAATGTTATTTTGCATGATATTGCATAAATATCTCACTTCTATGAATCACTAAAGAGTTGAAATAAATTATTTAAGAGATAAAAATTCCAATCAAATCAGGTTCATTTTGATCTGATTATTAGTCTAAAAACTACTTTTTTTAGGATCATTTATATTCTTCTTCCTCTCAATCATTTCATTTTCTGGTACTATAAGAAGAATAACAAAATATTATTATTTTAGAAAAAACAGGTGGATAGATTTTAAATTCTAATAAAATCTTTGCTCTGCAGTGGCCTCAGAGAAATAATTGGTACAAACATATTTTCACCATCGTGCACAATAAATCAGCATAAACATTAAAGAAATGATAACTTTTAGGTATCTTGATCAAATAATATGCCTCAATGAAATTTTTTGAATCTAACCAAGAAACAGATGTGTTGGGTAAGTGATTGGAAACTATGTATTTGCATGATTTGATGTTCAGGACAAAGACAGTACTGAAGAGAGCAAGACCTGAGAGTAAGAACACACACAACAGAAATATCAAAGAGAAAGGGAAGAGGGAATGGTGAGAACAGAGTGTCTAGCTTCCCTATGATCACTGCAAGTGCAGAATGATTTTACAGTGTGCAGTTTGAAGAAAGACCGTAAGAAGTCTCCGGGAAGCAGAGGTACCTTGGAGGAAGGGCAAAGATAGCATCACTCTCTCCATTGGTGCTTTGAACTTAGACTGGGCTAGGAAGCCCCAGCAGAGATGGTGGCAGCCTGGCCCATAGTGGAGCACCCAGACAGTATTGCAGAGGGCAGAACAAATAGAGCTGGGGCAAAATGCCTCCTTCTGATGGTTTAGAAGCAGCAGATTTCAACTACAAGGCTGATGCAGAAAAATGTGTATATTTGTTGTTCTTTTAACAAACATATGTGGAGTTTCACTCTCCGCCACATATTTTAGTGTTAGCCCCTAGACCCACAGGAAACTGCTTCTGTGGAGTCTTTTTGTTAATTACAGAGACTTATTTTTGTAGAATCTATATTTTATATGCAACAGTCCTAAAATTGATCCAAAGAACTCCTTAATGTTGATACTAATTCATTTATACACAAGAGATTGTTATTCCACACTTTTTTTTTTTTAATATTTTTTTAGTTATAGATGGACACAATGTCTTTATTTTACTGCTCTGCACGTGGTGCCGAGGATCGAACCCAGGGCCTCACGCATGTGAGGCAAGCGCTCTACCGCTGAGCCACAATCCCAGCCCTGTTATTCCACACTTTCAACTGAAATTAGTGACCCAGCTTTTCCTAAGAGTTTGTCAGGATTAATCCATTTGAGAATCATACTTCTGTTTTCTTCCCATACCAAAACCTCAGCCCAAAGACCTCTCCATCCCCCTCCCACTCTCTGCACACATTTTACATGACCTAATTTCAATCTCTTCTTCCTTTCTTGAGTTCTGCGGATGGCTGATTATCACCATCAAAAGCAAAGATCTCTGTATCCCTAAGCAGATCTCAGAAGCTTCCCCTCCTATCCCAAATCAATCCACTCAGCTGAAATGGCTTGCATTCCTCTCACCCCAATCCCCATCTGTTTCTATGTCTATCTCTAGCTCTCTCCACTCCCTCTGTATACCTTAAGACCCAGCTTTGGGAAACAAATTTTCCCTGCTCATTTTTTGCTTCTTCCAAATAATTTTCTGCCCTTTCTCAATCCCAGGACATAGGGCAGCTATTCCTTTCAAATGTATTATTTATGTACTACCTAGCCTCATTCACTGTATACATTTTCACTATTATATGTAAAAATATTCATGGCAAGATTCATGATCCTCCCAGAGCCCTGGTTCCTTGGTTCCTCCATCTTTTCTCCTCCATATCCCTTCAGTCACGCCACCTTGGATATCTTCTTTAATGATATAAAAAACAAAACCTCTGCTAGTCTCACTTCTTGCTACCTCCTAATCTTCTCTTCTATCTCTTGCCCGATAACATGCCATCTCTAGCATTCCTTTTTCCTCATAGAGACCACTAACAGATTGACCTATCCCTTCCTCATGCTCAATAACAGTTTGTATCCTCTTATCCTGCCTCATACACTTACAATCTAAGTTTAATTCTCCCTAAAAAATCCTTTATTTCATTTTTTCTCCTTTATTAAACATGAATGGCACAGCACATTTATTAAGTGCCTCAATTTAAATTCAGACCTCAAATAGGCACTTGCAACCCCTAAGAAATCTGATTGCATGTCCCTATTGTGTCTATTTTCCCTTTGTCTTAAAAAAGTTTTCTCATTCTTGGTCTTTTCCACTTGTCCATTGTGTATCCCTCACTCATACCCGAGGGTTAAGAAAATAGGTGTAGTAAGATGACTTCCTTATTTTTTTTGATTCTTCAAAGAGCCAGTCTACCCATCTTCATTCACACATTTTTGGCCTTCCTTTTTCCAAATATTCATAAGTTGATTTTGTTCTTTTCTTAAACTAATCATCTCTTTATTTTCATGACTTGATTTTATCATCTCAGGGCTTTGTTTCTGTAATTATTGCTAGCTTCTGTATTTCTCAATTATATCTCCTTTTCTGCTAGATCATTTCTTCTCCTTAGCATACATTATTTGCTATATCTTGTCTAAAAAAACAAGAAAGAATCCTTAGTTGCCCCCAAATATTACTTTAGTAAATCCCCATCCCTCTTATATCTCATTTACAACCAGAACTTTTTTTTTTTTTTTTTAGTGCCAGGGATTGAAAATCCCCATCCTTTTTATATTTTTTTATTTTGAGACAAAGTCTCACTAGGTTACTTAGGGCCTTGCTAAATTGCCGAGGATGGCTTTGAACTCATGATCCTCCTGCCTCAGCCTCCCCAATTGCTAAGATTACAGATGTGTGCCACCGAGCCCAGCTCCAAGAAAGAATTCTTAATAAAGAATTATACGGTCCTTTTCTTCATATCCTTACTTCAAATTCACTTCAACTCAGTTCCTATTTTGACGAATCTACTAACATTTTTCCAGTGAAACCTAGTCATACTTTGAGTATCGGTAAATTGAATGATCATGGACCATATAGTTCCATAAGACCCTCTCAGACTTCCTCGAGTCCTCTTCACCTGCTCTGTGCACTGGGAAGCAGATCCATGTGAACTGTATTTGAATTTCTTGCCTCTTCGTCACCAGTTGGCTTCAGCCAGTGGATACCATTAGCAGAAGAGAGGCCAGGGTAAGAGTTAGATGGGGATATTTAATTCTTCGTCTTCTTTTTCACAGTGACCTGTAAGTTGATGTGTTCCTAGACCAATGCCACATTTTCTATTAGAACAGTTTTCTCTTTAGGACATTTTCCACTTTCTATTAACCACTTTACCCTCTGGTTGCTCCAGGTCTAAGGGTGGTAAAGTGCTGTTACTACTTTCATGGTTGCCTTCTACCTAGAAGATACCTCCATAAAGTGTTTTACAAACACTCCTTGTGTCACACTAGTTTGCATATGCCATCTCCGTCTTGCTGAGACTCCTCTTTTCTCCTTGCTATATTGACAGCATTTTGTATTTCTCCTTCTTGAAATTTTTTCTTCTCTCAGTTGTTGTGACTCCATACATTAACTCTTTTCATCCTAATTCACTCATCTCTTCTAGCTATACTTTATTAGTTCCTTCTTTTTTGATCAAATTTCCAAATATTGACATATTCTATGGTTCACTCTTGAGCCATTTATATTCTCTAAGTAAAACATTCACCTAGGTGATCTCATTCAATATTATGGCCTTTACTAACATCTATATGTTAAGGACACTTTAGTCCTGACTGCTTTCAAAAATGTGGATCTTGAATATGAAACTATGTACAAAGTATTTTCTCCATATGGATTTCAAAATCAATAAAAGAACCTTGCCTTAATTCCTTATTTATCACTTGTCTCTATCTCAGTAAACACAATCACCATCTAACCAATTCCTGAAACCTCATATCTAAGAGTTTATTATTTATTCATGTTTTTGTTCTTATTATTATGTATCAATTACATAGAATAATGGGTGTACACACGTGTGCCCACATATACTGTATTTTGAGCATATATACTCCTCATTGCCATCTCTCACACTCCTCTCACCCTATCCCCTTCCTATTCTCTAAGAGTTTCCTTTCTACTTTCATGTCATCTTTGCCCCCTTCTAGATTCCACATTTGAGTAAAAACATGCACTACTTACCTTTCTGTGTCTGACTTATTTTGCTTAACATGAGATGTCCTCAAGTTTCATCCATTTTCCTGCAAGTGACATGATTCATGATTTCATTATTTATGACTGAATCATACTCAAGTATATGTGTGTGCATATGTCTATATGTGTATATATATATGTGTGTGTATATATACATATAAATGCCACATTTTCTTTATCCATTAATCAACTGACAGGCACCTATCTAGGCTGATTTCATAACTTGGCTATAGTGAACTGTGGTGCAATAAGCACAGGTATGCAGGGATCTCTAAAGCTTGTTAACTTTAATTCCTTTAGGTATATACTGAGGAGTGGTATAGCTGAATTATATGGACTTAATAACAAGTCTTGCGAATTCATCCCATAGAACGTATCCTGGAATGACACATTACTCGCATTCCTACTCCTAACGATTTGAGTCAAATTCACGATTCCCTTCTTTCAAGATTGCTCCTCTCCTTTTAAAATTTAATTCTTAAGCAGAAGCCTTAATTTCCTTTTAAAAATAAAAGTCAAATGCATTCTATTCAAATGTCTCTCATCACACTTATAGTAAATACAAACTCCTTATTCTGCTTTATAAAACTCATACAACAAAGCAGTCCCTTTATCTTTTATCAGATTTTATTCCTCTCTTCCTTTCTCAGTATACTCTCTCAGCTACCCTAGCCTTCTTTTAATTCTTTAAACAAGTAAAACTCATTTCCACATTAAGGCCTTCTTGCAAAGTGTCCCTTTTCCCTAAAATGTTGTTCCCTAATTTTGCATGCCTCTCTTCTCTCAGGTCCCAATTTAAATACCAGCCTTTTTGAGATAAATGTGTAATCAGAAATTAAAGTAACTACCCAGCTACACTCCAGTACATCAAACTATTTTCAACTTCATTATAACATTCATCCCCTTAAATATTGTTTTTTTTCCTTTAATTTAAATTTTGTGCCTTTCTCCTTCTCAAAAATATGAGCCCCTAACAGGAAAGATCTTTTCTAATCTTTTCTTCACTATAGTATTCAAGTGCCTTAACTACACCTGGAACAGATTAGGTACTTAAATATATTTATTGATTTAATAAGTTAATTATTGAGGGCTTAAACCATTGGATTATTTTATTAAAGATACTTTTATTACTCTACCCCTAACAATCCTAAAACATTTTAATAGAACTTTAATTATAGTCTAATAGGACCTGAGTGATGTCCACTCCATGCTTGCTGACATCTAGGCCAATAGGTAAATTGCACTACGTATACTCTCCTTGTCCTACTTGCTTTCTCAAAACCAAAACTGCTTTTATTCATTCATTCCTTAAAAGACTGTCTTTTATTTTCACATTATGACTGATCTACCAGAATCAGGTATACAAAAATGAAAGTTCTGTTCTTGCCATTAAAGAGTCCTTGTTTTATGAACAACTTTTCTTATGGGTATTCATCACTTCTGTATTTACTGCACCATCAACAAATATAGGTAAAACACACCTGCTCTAAGACACTCAAATTTGTAGACTACAGCTCCCAAGTGTGAATGAGGATATTTTAAGACTTAAGCTTGTATTGTTGATGCAACTAAGTAATAACTTCCTTTTAATAGCATTTACCTACTAAAATTTTCCCCTTACCATTGCCATGCCAGCAATTAAGTGTTTGAAGTTTCAAAGTTACTCTATTTGGCAAGAAAGGCTAGAAATTGAGGCTTATTTGATTCAGACTGTGCATTTAAGAAGACTCTAATATTTGTAATTTTAATATCTCCCAAAAAACTCATCCAAGTCATTATTATGTTTGTGTGTGAGCTAAAATAGTTCATTTATCAATATAATTCAAAAATATTAAAATTTTATATCACTTGTCCAGAATTTCTGGCATTTGCAATATACTAGGTATAAGAGCTTGAATTATCAGCACCCATTCTTCACTGCCCTGTCACACTCTGCTACACAGCCTCGTGGTGAATAGCATGTTTCCCACACTCAGACATCAGCCATCAGAAAGCTATCAGCTTTTAGTAAAGGCTTGAGGTACGTTTGTCAGTTGAGTTTGTGTGCTTGTTCCTCCACATTGTCAAAATTAGAGCATATCATGAGCAAGTGATGATAATTCAGCTTGAGACCCAGAGTGAGACTCATGGAGCAGGACCACCACAACACACACACCTACCGGATATAGCAGAGCTAATGGAATAACCTGAAGACCTGCAATATGAAATGCAGCCATACTAGCAGATCCACAGACATGTGAGTAAGAAATACATACTTCTTGGATGATTCTGAGATTATTTTCTGATACTTAGATAACTAATTGATACATCAGGATTCTTGAGTATGGAAGAGGTGTAGATCCATCTAGTTCCCTGAAATTTCCTTTACTAATCAATAGCTCAGATATAAAGCCCATCCTTAGAAGTAGATATGAATAGTCTTGGTGTCCATTACCTCATAGGCCCAAAGTCTTACATTTACAATAGAAACATGGACACAATTTTTGAGTCCTTTACTTTTACTTCCTAAGAGTCATATATTCCTGCTGATTTGTCTTTTGTGAAACTTTAACAAATTACTACATAAAATTCCAAAGTTTTCTATTTAAGCCTCTTGTATGTTGTGACTTTTTCCATTTAAATATTTAAATCACATACACATGCTTCATTCTCGAAAACAAATATGATTGCATTTCCTTCACAGCAGACTGTAGGTTTTATTTTTTCTCTTGCAATCTCCTGCCATTTTAAAGACCTTATTCATCTTCCTTAATAATCAGAGTATATCTCAGTTCTTTCTGAACAAGGTCATGTTATTCTAATATTGTGTATCTTAAACAATAAGTTAAGTATTTAGAATGGGCCTGCTATATGCAGGGTTTTGCCAGTTGCTTTGGGAGTATCAAGATATATGAAATACTGTTCTTATCCTTTACAACTTTAAATGCCAGTTGCAGAGACAAATCAGAGTCGATAACAACAGATTAAGACAGTAGAAGATAGATGCCTCGTGAATGGGATGGTTTAGAGTTCTTATCAAGGTGCTATGATGGTTTAATATGGCTTACTTTCCATCCACTTTCAAAGACATCACTCCAGTAAAGCTGTTAATGCCTATGTCTTAGAGAACAGGGACTCATTTAAATTTAGAGTTCTTCACACTTAAATTACCTGAAATTTTTGTAAACATGAAAGTAAGCTAATGCTGAAATAGAGAGACATGTTTGCTAATATTAGTCATGACCTATGAAACAGATTGATCTTTTAAAAAAATCCTCATATGTCCTCCATCTTCATGTAACTAATGGGAATTTCTAGGAACTTAAAAATTTTAGTATGTAGTCTGTATTTAGTAAATGGAAATAATGAAATTCACTTTCTGCATAGGAAGGGATTCAAAATCAATTTAATGTTTATTATGTAATTAATAAAACTATCAATGCTGTAAAGAATCACTAGCTAAATGTTTTTGTTATGAATTTTTATTAAAGCATTCTTTTAGTGTCATTCTTCCAGTGAGTCTTATAATTAAATAGTGGTTCTTTAATAAAGTAAGTGAATACTTTATTCTATGGTTAGTGGGCAGAGTTCCACATTGTATTCCATTATTCATGTTTTTTCTTGTTGTTTTACATAGTCATTTAACTTTCTCCAACATTTGTTTGTATAACTAAGAGGCCCAATGAGCCAGAACAGATTTTAAGACCTCGCTCTCCCTTTAGCTGAGAAGTCAATGTTTGACACTATTTCCTTAAGGAAATAATTAACAGATTTGCAAAACAAAAGAAGGAATCAAGTTTTACTGCTGGTCCCTGAATTATAATATTAAATTATATATTAAAAAGGTATTAGGCACACAATGTTCTGGAATAATCATCATCATCGTTATATCATATTGCTTTCCATTTGAATTAGCATATAAATGAACAAAGATAGCCAACCACATCACAGAGAGGGGATTTGCCATCTTAAGCATTTAGTTGCCTTGGAAGCAGATTGTGTAAAATGCAAACTGAGTACTTGGATGATGATATTTGCTTGTTTGGGAATTGAGACTATCAGGGCTACACAAAGCAATCACATAATTTTTCCCTATAGGTCTTTTGAAAACATGTTCAAAAGATGCCTGGGAACTATATAGGTAGAAAGGGTGGGCATGCTTGGTCCAATGGACAAATTCACAGAGGTATGAAGCAACGTGGCACATTAAAGTAGCTATAATTAATGAGGCTTGCTGCCAATTAGAGGCATGTGAAGAGGGAAAGCATGGCAAAACTAAAGCAAGAATTACTGTTTGGATGTTCTATAGACAATAATAACCATTGTAAATATTCAATCATGACAGCATGAGGACAGATCTGCATTATCAGGAAGGTCAGCAGCAGTGTAAAGATGGAGGATGGAACCAAGGGATGAAGTAAATTAGAGGTCAGAGCAATAAACTCAATGAAAGGAGATTAAAGTGGCACCAAAGCACCAACAGTGAAAACAGTAGGAAGTTCCTTACACAGAACATGTCACCATGAAAATTGGTAGGACCATCAGTGGATGAAATATGAAAGTTAAAGGAATAGGAGGGTAAATTCAAGACAGAAACCCAGACTCCTAGCTTAGAGATATAGTGAGCCTGTGGGAGTAACCCAGTTAGGGAGCAGGTTGGTTGGAGACACCTTAGTTCTAACTCACTTAAGCGATACCCAAATGGTAACATTCAGTGGTCAGTGCCTCCAAGAGACCCTACCCTCCACTGGAGCCTCAATGGCCTATAGTGATTGATGTCAAATGTGTGGTTGCCTTCATCTAAGATGATGCAAAGCAAAAGCAAAAAAGGCCGAGAACTGGGTCCTTTGACCCACCAACATGTAAGGAACTGGAAGAAGTCAGTCAACAAATCTGACTTAGAAGGAATCAATTAGAAAAAAAAGAGGATAAAGGCTGATGATTCAAAACAAAAGGAGTCTCAGAGGAAGGAGGGGTCATTACTGTCATCAATTCTAAATAAAGTGAAGATGAGACTACTGGATTTTTTAAATAATAAGTAACATGGTGAACCCGTTAGAGATGTTATGGTCAATAGTTAAGAGGTAGGAGCCCAGATTGAGGGGCCAAAACGTAAGAGGGATAGGGAAAGAGAGATGTTGTTTGATTTTATTTACCCTAATTAAAAAGGGAGAAAAAATATGAAATGATTTGTTAGAAGCACATTGGAGAACTGGTGTGTTTTTTCCTCTCTTCATTTAGGAGAATATCTGAATGTACTTCTAAATCTGAGATAAAGAAACAAGGGAAGAAAGAAAAGTGAAAATGTATAGGTAGCAGGATAAGGAATATTAAGATAGAAAATCTCTTGGAAAAGTAAGAGAATATTAAAACCAAACATATGCAAAATATTTATGCAAAAGTTTTTAAACTACTGAAACACAAAGTGAAAGGAGTCCACATTTGAAAAAGTTATAAAGGAGAGTAAGTTCCCATCTTTCAACTTTCAGTTCCCCCAAGGTTAATTTCCCAGTTCGGTCCTAATCCACCTATAGCCTGCCCTCCTCTACAAACTGCTAGCAGCCTTGGTATATACTCACTTTATTTATTTTTTTGTACTTTGATATCACACTTATTTAAATACTTATACATTTACACATATGTATTTTACCTTTACAAAAAGTCTGTAATCATGGTAAACAAATGCAAAAATTGACAAATAAAATTACATCAAACTAAAAAAGGAATCATTGTATATATATTATTTTGCAATTTACATCATATGATTTAGGGGGAAAGAGCATATCACTGATAACATTCAAGGTGAGTGTGTGTTTGTATCATATTCCTATTAATGGATGCTTTTAATGGCTAATTAATATGGATGTACTTTATCGCCCACTCCCACAATAAGGAATACTTAGCCTGTTTGCAATTTTTGCTATTGGAAGCAGGGCTTCACAAAAAGTTTAAGGGAATGCCCAATTTAAAATATATTCACTAATGTGTATGAATTATATATACACACATTTCTTTTCTTTGTCAGTGTACTGTTAGTTTTGTAAAAACACATTTTATTGATATGTACCGCGTATCCACAAGAGTGAATAACTTTATGCATTTTCTAAAAACAACTATGCTTTGTAACCAGCAACCAGATCAAGTAAGAGATTATTATCAGAACCACAGAAGCACCTGTTTACTATTCTCCAGGTACTACTTGCCCTAAAGGTCATCACAATCCTAACCTCTGTCATTACAGGTCACTTTGCCTGTTTTTAAACTCTACCTAAAATGGAATCATACAGAATATAGTCTTTTGTGTTTGGCTTCTTCTGCTCAGAATTTTGATTGTGATAGTCGCACATATTTTTGTATATATTTGTAGTTCTTTCATTCTCACTATTGTATATTATAGTGTCCCATTGTGCAAATATATCAAAATTTATTTCTCAATTACGCTTGGTAAGAATTTGGGTCATTTCCAGCTTTTGGCAAAATAGTGCTGTTGTAAACACACTCATGTGTCTGTGTGATATACATATGTTTAGATTTCTCAAGTATGTACCTGTGAGGGATGCTGCTATTTATCTTGTGTTTTTAAGTAATTTTTTTGTTGGCAAACAAATGGTTTATGTTGAGAAGACTCATGGAGACCAACATACATTAATTAAGGGCTCTGTACAAGAGAGCCCTTACAGTGTAGAGCTTGAAGATAAGACAGTTAAGCTCTTCAACTCTGGATTCTGCCCATTATGCTCAAACATTCTTGGGTTTTGCAAATGTGGAAAGAGATAAAATACACATTCTCACTTATCCTGTTTCATGGACTAAAAAAGGAGATAATATCTGTATATCTTAATATGTATAAGATGCCTGATGAACATTTAATGATTGGTAACTGCTAACTAGTATTTTCACAGTTATTTTTACTAATATCAACCTCACCCAGCCCTTTCAGTCTTTCGTTGTTGTCTAATTACCACTCAGATGTGCTACAGGCCATCTTCCTTTAACACTTAATTAGAACATAAAGGAAGGCCAGAAATTAAAATATAATCCTCTGCTATCTGATGCTCATAATATCAAACTGTCAAGAAAATTAGAGGACTCAGAATGCAGACAACAGACAATCTCTCCCAGAATCAATCAGTTATTTTGATCTGCCTGTATCTTTCTATGCCAAGAGAGATCACTTCGTTTCACTAATATTTCTTTCTACCCCATTATTTGTCTTTTAAGTTCTGTTCAATTTCCCCTTTTAATTCAGCATAGTACGTGTCTAGAAATAATAATTTATGAAAACAATTATCAAAAGTCACAGGTGATACTATTCATGGAGAATTCCTTCCACATGGCCTTAAAAAATCGAAACAAATATGTTTTATCTTTACCAATTTTATTATTAAAAAATTTGCATATAATGGTTTCATTTTTTCCCCTTACATTCTTTTGGATTGCAAGTGAGAAGAGCATCCTCTCTTGCCTCTGAGACTCTCCCCATTGAATGTCAGGTGCACGGAAAAGACACACATCAATATCTAGACTCCATTGGGGCCTCTCAAACATCTGAGCAGGGATGCAGTCCCACAGAATTCTTCACATGAATGTCTTTCTCAGATTCCAAGGTCTTTAACAATAAGGGTATAACCTGCCTCTGCAAATGTGTGGGTTTCAGAGAATATTTCTTTCCTTAGTCTTCTGCAATCGCTTTGCCCATATATATTTATCTACTCAAGTCTGCCCAGTATTTTTCTTTCAGGACAGATTTTCCATAATGATTCCTCTAGGCCTTGATCAGTTTTACCTTTTTCAGACATAGTTTCTTATGCTGCTTTTAAAGTGATCTCACCAGCGGCAAGGCATTTGGAGAGCTCATATAGAAGAAATCAAACTATTTCTACTGCTTTATTTTTCATTTACTTGATCTGGTATTTAAGTAATCAGACAAATTCTGTCAGGCAACTGTGTTACAGAACTCCACTGAATGAGGTGATGATGGAATTCCAACGCCATAATTTTCTAAATCTATTTTTAATGAGTTTTTTTGGGGAAGACAATCATAATATAGAAAATGATTACTTAGTAAAGGATACATCTTAGTGATTTCAAAAGCATTAAAATAAAGCAAAATTCTCTATGTATAATATTTTAAGGATTATGTATCATTAGTATAATCTTTTCATGCATCAATAAATTAATTAAAATCTTAAAGCTATAAAGGAAGAGAATTCTATTCCCCCAATAATGGCTATTTTAATACCAGCAATATACAGCCTTATAATACCTTTCTGTCTAATCATATTAAATTTTAAACCTTATATAGAGGGTAACCTGCCTTGTATGTAGAAATTGTCATTTTATGAGATTAACATTGTTCTTGGTCCCATTCCCAAGATCAAGACTTGGAGATATGTACATTCTTCAACTATATATTATATATATGTATATATATGAATACATTCTTCAACAATGTAAACCAGAAACAATAAAATAGTAACAGGAAACAGTGCAAGGCAGAGGAATGAGCACAAATGAACACTAATTTGAATTTTTCTAAACAGAGTCAGAGCACATGAATTATTTTATTCTCTTCTGCTTTACTTGACATAATGAGAGTGGAGGATTTTGCTAAATGAAGAAGTAACCAGATGATAGAATTGTGGGAAAAAGATTTTGTCTATTTTTTTCACCTATATAATGAGGATTACAGAAATTTTTTGGCTGAAAATTTATCATGTTTACCAGATGAATTGTTGACTAGAGAAGCAAAATTGTTTATGAAAATATTTATTTCCAAATTTATTCTTTTTTTCAGAAAACAATATCTACCCCGAATATGAGTGAAGGTGGAAACTTTCCTTACACCTTACACAAAAATTAACTCAAATAAACTAAAGACCCAAATTTAATGGATAAAACTCTCAGAATAAAACATGGAAGGAAAGTTTTATAGTGGATTTGTCAGATTTATTGGCCAGTGATTTTTTTTTTCCTTGAGAAACCTAATGTCTCGATACTAAGAAATCCAGAAAAAAAATAAAAAATCTGAGAAATACAATGGGAATAAATGTCCTATATATGTGAAAGTTTTAAAAAATGACTATTTGACCACAAACTAATCTCACAAAAAGGAAAAGAAATATCATGGTACATTGTTGGATATACGACTGAGAATTCAATTGAGAAAGAATGGGGTAAGTTAACTTTTATCCAAGTTGTATAGGAAAACAATTTTCAACTAATTTTTATACATTTGAAATCAGTTTTTTTATTATTTATCTAATATGTTTATATGTTTATTAATAATGTAATTCTCAAGTTTCTTAAATGTTACAATTACATAAAGATAAACGAATGTTAGATTATTTTTAAAAAATATTAGTCATATGGCTTTGTTTCTCATTAAATATATTTTTCTTTATTTATTTATTCTACTTAGGTATACATGATGGTAGAATGCATTTTGATTCATTGTACACAGATGGAGCACAACGTTTTATTTCTCTAGTTGTATGTGACGTAGAATTGCACCATATATGCAGTCATACATGAAGCTACGGCTATCGTGTCCATCTCATTCCACCATCTTTACTGTTCCTATGCCCCTACCTGCTCCCTCCCCTTTGACCAAATTTCCTTCATTCTTCCTGTGTCCTTTCCTCCATTGTGGATCCGCATCCACTTATCAGAGAGAGCATTTGCATTTGGTTTTTTGGGATTGATTTACTTCACTTAGCATAATACTCTCCAACTTCATCCATTTACCTGCAAATGCCATAATTTCATTCTCTTTTATTGCTGAGTAATATTCCATTGTGTATATATACCACAGTTTCTTTATCCATTCATCTATTGAAGGGCATCTAGGTTGGTTTCACAGTTTAGCTATTGTGAATTGAGCTGCTATACATATTGAAGTGGCTGTTATCAATGCAGTATGCTTTTGGGTATAGACTGAGGAGTGAGATAGCTGGGTTAAATGCTGGTTCCATTCCAAGTTTTCTAAGGAATCTCCATACTGCTTTCCAGATTGGTTGTAGCAATTTGAAGTCCCACCAGCAATGTATGAGCATGCCTTTCCCCCTACAATCTCACCAACACTTATTGTTATTCACACTCTTGATAACTGCCATTCTGAGTGGCATGAGATGAAATCTTAGAGTAGTTTTAATTTGCATTTCTCTAATTGCTAGAGATGTTGAACAGTTTTTCATATATCTGTTGATTGATTATATATCTTCTGAGAAGGGTCTGTTCAGCTCCTTAGCCCATTTATTGATTGGGTTGTTTGGTTTTTTTGGTGTTAAGTTTTTTTTGTTCTTTATATATCCTGGAGATTAGTGCTCTATCTGATGTGTGTGTGGCAAAAATTTGTTCCAAGAATGTAGGCTCTATATTTACTTTATTGTATCTTTTCCTGAGAATAAGCTTTTTACTTTGAATCCATTTCATTTATTGATTCTTGATTTTACTTCTTGCGCTATAGGAGTCTTATTAAGGAAATAAGGTCCTAGGCCGACATGATGAAGATTTGGGCCAATTTTTTCTTCTATTAGGCGTAGGGTCTCTGGTATAATTCCTAGGTCGATCCACTTTGAGTTGAATTTTGTGCATGGTAAGACATAGGGGTTCAGTTTCATGTTGCTGCATATGGATTTCCAGTTTTCCCAGCACCATTTGTTGAAGAGGCTATCTTTTCTCTAACGTACATGTTTGGCACCTTTGTCTAGTATAAGATAACTGTATGTAAGTGGGTTTGTCTCTGTGTCTTCTATTCTGTACCATTGGTCTACATGTCTAATTTGGTGCCAGTACCGTGCCATTTTTGTTACTATAGCTTTGTAAGTATAGTTTAAGGTCTGGCATTTTATGCCTCCAGCTTCACTCTTCTTGCTAAGGATTGCTTTGGCTATTCTGGGTCTCTTGTTTTTCCAAATGAATTTCGTGATTGTCCTTTCTATTTCTATAGGGAATGATGTTGGGATTTTAATTGGAATCACATTGCAGCTATATAGTGCTTTGGGAATTATGACCATTTTGATAGTATTGATTCTGCCTATTCAAGAGCATGGGAGATTTTTCCATCTTCTAAGGTCTTGTTCAATTTCTTTCTTTAGTGTCCTGTAGTTTTCATTGTAGAGGTCTTTCAGCTGTTTTGTTAGATTGATTCCCAAGTATATATATATGTTTTTTGAGGCTATTGTGGATAGGGTAGTTTTCCTAATTTCTCTTTCAGAGGATTCCTCATCAATGTATAGAAATGCAATCGATTTATGGGGGTTGATTTTATATACTGCCACTTTGCTGAATTCATTTATTAATTCTAGAAGTTTTCTGGTGGAATTTTCTGGATCCTCTAAGTATATAATCATGTTGTCTGCAAATAATGATAGTTTGAGTTCTTCTTTTCCTGTTCATATTCTTTTAATTACTTTCGTCTGTCTAATTGCTCTGGCTAGTGTTTCAAGGACTATATTGAATAGCAGTGGTGAAAGAGTGCATTCCAGTCTTGGTCCCATTTTTAGAGAGAATGCTTTCAATTTATCTCCATTTAGGATGATGTTGGCCTTGGGTTTAGCATAGATAGCTTTTATAAAGTTGAGGTATGTTCCCACTATCCCTAGTTTTTCTAGTGTTTTGAACATAAAAGGGTGCTGTATTTTGTCAAATGCTTTCTTTGCATCAATTGATGAAATAATATGATTCTTATCTTTAAGTCTATTGATGTGATGGATTATGTTAATTGATTTCCATATGTTGAACCAACCTTGCATCCCTGGAATGAACCCCACTTGATCATGGTGCACTACTTTTTTGATATGTTTTTGTATGAGATTTGCCATAATTTTATTGAGAATTTTTGCATCTATGTTCATCAGGCATATTGGTCTGAAGTTTTCTTTCCTTAATGTATCTTTGTCTGGCTTAGGTATGAAGGTGACACTAGCCGCATAAAGTGAGCTTGGAAGAGGTCCCTCCTTTTCTATTTCATGGAATAATTTGAGGAGTATTGGTATAAATTCTTCTTTGTAGGTCTTGTAGAACTCAGCTGAGAATCCATCAGGTTCTGGGCTTTTCTTGCTTGGTAGGCTTTTGATGGCATCTTCTATTTCTTTCTTTCTTTTTTTTTAATTAATTAATTAATTTTTTTTCTTCTTTTGTTTTATTTAGGCTTACATGTTATTACCAGTGTAAATTGATTCATTGTACATAGAGGATAACATATCAATTCTCTAGTTGTAAGTTGTATAGAATCACAACATATATGCAGTCATACATAAAGTTAGGGTTATTATGACCATCATATTTCATCACCCTTGCTGTCCCCATGCCCCCTCCCCCCTTACACCCCTGTGAACAGAGATCCACCATTGTTCCCATGACCTTCCCCACATTATGGATCAGCATCTGCTTATCAACGAGTACATTCGGGATTTGGTTTTCTGAGATTGGCTTACTTCACTTAGTATGATATTCTCCAACTCCATCCATTTACCTGCAAATGCCATAATTTTATTCTCTCTTATTGCTGAGTAATATTCCATTGTGTATATATACCACAGTTTCTTTATTCAGTCATGTATCGAAGGACATCTAGGTTGGTTCCACAGTTTAGCTATTGTGAATTGAGTTGCTATAAACATTGAAGTGGCTGCAGCACTGTAGTACACTGTTTTTAAGTCTTTTGGGTATAGACCTAGGAGTGGGATAGCAGGCTCAAATGGTGTTTCCATTCCAAGTTTTCTAAGGAATCTCCAAACTGCTTTCCAGATTGGTTGTACCAATTTGCAGTTCCACCAGCAATGTATGAGCGTGCCTTTTCCCCACAACCTCGCCAACACTTATTGTTGTTTGTATTCTTGATAATTGCCATTCTGACTGGTGAGATGGAATCTTAGGGTAGTTTGGATTTGCATTTCCCTGATTGCTAAAGATGTTGAACAATTTTTCATATGTCTGTTGATGGATTGTATATCTTCTTCTGTGAAGTTTGTGTTCAGCTCTTTGGCCCATTTATTGATTGGGTTGCTAGTTTTTTTGGTGTTAAGTTTTTTGAGTTCTTTATATATCCTGGAGATTAGTGCTCTATCAGATGTGTGTGTGGCAAAGATTTGTTCCCAGGATGTTGGCTCTCTGTTCACTTCATTGATTATTTCTTTTGCTGAGAAGAAGCTTTTTAGTTTTAATCCATCCCATTTGTTGATTCTTGATTTTACTTCTTGTGCTATAGGAGTCTTGTTAAGGAAGTATGGTCCTAATCTGACATGATGAAGATTTGGGCCTATTTTTCCTTCTATTAGACGTTGGGTTTCTGGTCTGATTCCCAGGTCCTTGATCCACTTTGAGTTGAGTTTTGTGCATAGTGAGAGATAGGGGTTTAGTTTCATTTTGCTGCATATGGATTTCCAGTTTTCCCAGCACCATTTGTTGAAGAGGCTGTCTTTTCTCCAGTGTACGTGTTTGGCTCCTTTGTCTAGTATAAGGTAACTGTATGTAAGTGGGTTCGTCTCTGTGTCTTCTATTCTATACCATTGGTCTACATGTCTATTTTGATGCCAGTACCATGCCATTTTTGTTACTATAGCTTTGTAGTATAATCTGAAGTCAGGTGTTGTGATGCCTCCTGCTTCACTCTTCTTGCTAAGGATTGCTTTGGCTATTCTGGGTCTCTTATTCTTCCAAATAAATTTCATGATTGCCTTTTCTATTTCTATAAGGAATGACATTGGGATTCTAATTGGTATTGCATTGAATCTATGTATTGCTTTGGGAAGTATGGCCATTTTGACAATATTGATTCTGCCTATCCAGGAGCATGGGAGATTATTCCATCTTCTTAGGTCTTTTTCAATTTCTTTCTTCAGTGTCTTGTAGTTTGCATTGTAGAGGTCTTTCACCTCTTTTGTTAAATTGATTCCCAAATATTTTTTTTTTGAGGCTATTGCGAATGGGATAGTTTTCCTAATTTCTCTTTCAGAGGGTTTATCACTGATGTATAGAAATGCAATTGATTTGTGGGTGTTGATTTTATATCCTGCTACTTTGCTGAATTCATTTATTAGTTCTAAGAGTTTTCTGGTAGAATTTTTTGGATCCTCTAAGTATAGAATCATATCGTCTGCAAA